>CATIWM010250949.1:0-12368 GCA_949671775.1 Mallotus repandus
ACCTAAGGAAGCAGTTATCTAGAAGTCGCAACACCAGATAGACTCCTTATCCATTCTATCCGCTTTCTACTTATCCACATGTATCCCAGACTTTTGTATCTCTTTGGCTTTGCTGAGATTCCAGGATGTTGATCACCACTTATGGACATGTTATTTTGCTTTCATTACTTATTCTTATTGTGTTTGAGAATGTTATTATGAATATGTTGCACTTGTAAGATATATTTAGAGAAGAATATTAAATTTTCTTTCTATTTATCTTTAAGATGATAAATTATTCTAAAAAATTTAATAACAAAACCCTAAACATGATTTAAAAAGCAAGGTGAAGGGTAAATAACAAGAATTTAGGTTAATAAAGAGGTAAGGAAATGAACAAAAGTTTTACAAAATGTTGCAATTTGATCATTGGTAGAGAAAATGTGTGGATAGGATCCTAGTCATTCTTGTGGTCCCCACACAATCACCGTTCAACCAATAAAGTTAAACCTCATCTTTTGGTCCCCCATATTGGTCCCCCATAAGGATAATAAAACTTTACCTTAAGGATAAAAGGTAACCCTAGGGTTTCATTTTGACTATAAATTCATCTTATTGTCAAGTAAAAAGCACCCATCTCTTTGCCCCTAAGCATTCTCTACACTTATAGTATCTTCAAGTTTTCACACTTTCTTAGCAACAATAAGCATCAAAAATACAAAGTCTCTTATTTAAAGCTTCATCAACACCCTCACAAATGAAGATTGGTTACACCTTAAGAGATACAACCTCCATCATCTCAAGTTCTTCTTGAATTTAAAGTTTGACTACAACTTTCTCCATAGTCCTCTCACCTTTTTGGATCCCACTCTCCATGTGTTCAGGTTTAGGGAAATGGAGTTATGCCCCTCTTTGGAAGAATTTTTAGCAATTTTTGGTATCAAGATATCCCCTCTACAAGAGATGGCCATTCCAGATCTTAACTTAGTGGTTGTACATGCTATGAATTATCTCTTTGGCATGAGCAAGAGTGAAGCTAATTGTTGTGTTATTTCAGGATCTTTCATCTCTTTTTGTGGGTTAATCCATCATCTTCAATCTAATCCTAGTTCTTGCAATCTGATTCCTATCATCGAAAGCATCATTCTTGGCTATTATCTCCTTGAATGTGATAAGAGCACATTAGGGCTTATGGATGGGAGGGCGTTATCTATTTTGAGTCAAATTGATATTAAGATGAATTTGATACCAAAATTGGTTCCTCTGGTGGTTTTAGTGGAGACTTTGAATGGTTTGGACAAGGTTAAGGTCAATAGGAATGCTCAGTTTAGTGGAAGTTTGTTGGTTTTGCAGGTAAGGGTGGATTTTTATGCATTAGAGATGAACAACCAGTTTTTATGGTTGGACAACTAGTTTTTCCTCATGAATAGCTGGTCTGAGAGGCATGAATAACCATTTTTCAGACACTAACAACCGGTTTTCCACTATGGATAGCCGGTTTTCCATTATGGATAGCCGGTTTTGCACTTTGACATTCTAATGCAATTTTGTGTTTGTGTTTTATAGGTTTGGCTTATGAAGAAGCTAAAGGTAGTGATGCCCCCTGATCTTTCAACTAATTATAGGCCTAATCACTTCTTGAGAAGAAGAATTTTGGTTACGTTTAACAAGAAAGAAGAATGGATGGTTTGGGTGAGAAGGATGTGCAATGGGTTTGCCCTTGGTGGAACTTCTCCGATGTGTGCTCAAGGAGTTTTGACACTTATGTAGCTCTTGCTGGACTATGACAATGCTCTTTCTATCATCCTTCAAGGATTACATGACAATAAGGATAGAAACAACATCCTACTTATATGCTTTATCTCCCCAATATTGGTGCACTCACCAAGTCTTTTATCGAAGCAATCACTCAATCATGGCCTAGAAGAGTTATGCTACACCACATTCATAGAAATTAAGACTTCATAACCACTCAAGAGTATAAAAATTGGCTACAAGGTCACAACAAAGCAAGTGGATGTGGTGAAGGTAGTTCTAGGGGCTAAGTTTTAGTTTAAAGCTTTAGAAAGCTTCTTATTTAGGATGTGAGATTTTTATTGTATGAACTATAGTTTATGAAATAAAATGAAATGTAATGAAACTTGGCTTTTGAAAAGAAAAAGATACAAGAAATGAAGAAAATTGTTGAATCATGTTTATTGCTTGTAAAAGAAACATCTTAATTTCACATACATATTCAAATGCATAAGCTAATGACAAGAATGCATACACCCAAGCATTATCAACTTAAATGTACTCATTCTAACCAAAAAAGGGATAAATGATATAGAATTGCTCAAAGATCAATCCAATTGGCAACAAGAATTTCTAATGACATTAACTAGCTCTTTCGAGTTTTTTAGCTAACGTAACTCTCAAATATCCCTTAATTTTGCCTAAGACGCCCTTTCGAGTTTTCATCTTAGTGGAAATTATTTTTATTTTTCATTTTTTTCTTTTCCCTATTTTTTGCCTAAGCCGCCCTTTTTGGGTTTTCGACTTAACGGGAACCTCTAACTTTTGATTAAGTCGTCTTTCGGGTTTTTGACTTAGCGAGGATTTTTTTATTTTTTACTTTTTTACTTTTTTTATTTAGTACTCTACTTGGAGACTAGACATAGTACTTCCTCAATCTATCCAAATTCACAGGCTCTGTAAATTCATTTCCCTCGATATCTAATAATTTGACTGCACCTTTCAGAAGTATCTTCTTCACAAGATAAGGGCCTTCCCAATTTGGCTTGAATTTTCCTCTAGGATCAAATGGAACTGATCTAGCTTATTTTAGAACAAATCACCTTCCCAAATCTTACTGACTTTAACTTTCTTATTGAAAGGTTGAGCAATCCTTCTCTGATAAAGTTTCATATTGAATGCTGTCCTAAGTCCTTTCTCATCCATTAGAGTCAACTCTTCATATTTGGATCTGGCCCATTCTGCTTCTGGAATTTTTGTTTCTAAAACCACTCTCAAAGACTACAATTTAACTTCTACTAGTAACACTGCTTCCATTCCATACACCAATGAATAGGGTGTTGCACCTGTAATTGTTCTAACTGTAGTTCTATATCCCCATAAAGCATATGGCAATTGGTCTGACCAATCTTTGTAAGTTTTGACAGTCTTATTGAGAATTTGCTTTATACTTTTGTTAGCTCTTTCAACTGCACCATTGGCTTAAGGTTGATATAGAGATGACTTATGATGTTCAATCCTATATCTTTCGCAACAAATCTACTATTTCTACTTGAAATTGCACACCATTATCAGTTACAATGTGATGAGGCACCATATCTGCAAATCAAGTTCTTTTCAATGAATTTAGCCATTTGCTTTACCCCCAACTTTTTGAATGACTCAGCTTCGACCCATTTTGAGATATAATCAATTGCCACAACTATAAACTTATGACCATTAGAAGCTGGTGGAGCAATCTTTCCCATTATATCAATTCCCCATGCTGAGAATGGCCACGGAGAAGTTAAGGTCTGGAGCATTGAAGGTGGAATATGAGAACTTATGAAAACTTCTAACAAGCTGAATACAATCATGCTCCATAGTCAACCAATAGTATCCTTGTCTCATGATTTTTCTTGCAAACTCTTTACCATTCATGTGAGGTCCACATACCCCAGAATGCAAATCTCATATAATATGTTTAGCTTCTTTTTCTAAAACACATTTGAGATGTAAATCCTTATCTCTTTTATACAAAACCCCATTGAAAATCTTTTTGCAAGAGAGCTCAATAGCATTCTATCTTTCTTATTAGCATTTTATAGAAATTCACCATACTCCATCAGTGTCAAAATACCTAAACACCATGGCTTCTTTTCTTCTTGTACAACTAGAACTTGTATGTTTTCGAAACATGGAACTCTAGCTTTCATCAAGATCATTGGCCTCACTAACAAACTTTTTGGATTATCCCATATGGAAGCTAGAGTCGCCAAAGCATCAGCAACTTGATTGTTCTTTCTGGTCAAGTGGACAAACACTAGCTCATCAAAGTATTTCTTGAGATTCTCAAAGTAATCCAAATAAGGCTTGAATTTTTCTTCTCTGACTTCCTATTCCTTTATGACATGTGAGATAACTAGTTTTGAGTCACCCAACACCTCAACTCTTTTAATTCCCATTGTAGTAAGAGCTTCTAAACCACAGATGCAAGCTTCATACTCCAAGATGTTATTAGTAACTGAGAAATCCAATCTTTTTTCTATTGGAATCCAATCTCTAGTTGGTGAAACTAGAATCACTCCAATTCCAGCTCCTTTTTATTCATTGCACCATCAAAATACATTTTCCAACCTTGTACTTCAATCAAGCCAATTTCTTTATCCGGAAAATAAATGCCAACCTCTTGATCATCTTCCATTAGTTGTTAAGCTAAAAAATCAACAACTTCTCTTCCTTTGATCACTTTCTTTATCAAGTATTCGAAACCAAACTCAAAGAGCAAAATTAACAATCTACCGAGTTTACCAACCAATGACGGAGTAGCATACAGATATTTCATCGGATCCATCTTCTAAACAACTTGTACCTTGTAAGACTGAAAATAATGCTGGAGTTTTCTTATTACCAATACCATAGCCAGACAAATCTTTTCAATGATCTTGTATTTTTCTTCACATGGAAGTAGTTTCTTGCTAAAGTAATAAATTGCAAATTTTATCCCGCCATCATCTGCTTGAGTTAACATTGCCCCTAATGTAGATTCTTCTACACACAGATATAGGAAAAGTGTATTCCTTGGTTGTAGTGGTCTGAGAATCAGAGGATTCAACAAATACTACTTAACCTTTTTAAATGCAATCTGACACTGTTCATTCCAAATTATGGGCTGATCCTTTCTCAATAATCTAAATATTGGTTCACATATCGAAGACATCTTAAAGATAAATTTGCTGATGTACTGGAGTTGACCTAGAAGAGATCTTATTTCTGTTTCTGTTTTAGGAACTAGCATTTCTTGAATTATCTTAATCTTATATGGATCAATCTATATGCCTTTTGAATTGACCATATATCCCAATAGCTTACAAGAAGATACTGCAAAAACACACTTTTTCGTATTAAGTCTAACATTGAACTTTGTCAACCTTTCCGTAAACTTCTCTTGATCTCTGCAATATTTTGTAAAAGTTTTTGATCTAACCACCATATCATCAACATACACTTCCATCTCTTTATGATTCATATCTCTGAAAACTTTTGTCATAGCTCTCTAATATATTGCACAAGCATTTTTCAACCCAAATGGCATTACTTTATAAAAAAGGTGCCCCATTTGTGATAAAAGCAGTTTTAACCTTATCTGTAATAACCATCATTATCTGATTAAATCTTGCCATCCCATATGCATATGTGTAATACTTTTTACCAGCAGCAGAGTCTATCAAAACATCAATATGAGGCAAAGGGAAAACATCCTTAGGAGTTGCCTCGTTCAAGTCTCTGTAGTCAACATACATTTAAACTCTTCCATCCTTTTTGGGGACAGAGACAATATTGGCTAACCACTCTGGATAATCAACTTCTTCTAAAAATCCAACCTCTATCTATTTATTGACTTCTTCTTTTATCTTTTGATCCCATTTAGGTCTCAGACATTTAAATTTCTACATTATTAGCTTTATTCTAGGATCAGTTGGAATAAAATGCTCGATTACTTCTCGATCTATTCCTGGCATATCATCATAGCTCTAAGCAAAGACTATTTTCCATTTTTTTTATTATTCTCTCAAGCTCACTTTTTTCTTCAAAAAAAAGACTTGTTGCCAATTAAAGTTCTTTGGGTGATTCAGTATCACTTTTATTAAATGGTTCAGTATGAATAGAATTTAAGTATAAAATGCTTATGATATGATTAATTGTATACACATGGCCATTAGAATAAACATCGAACAAGTAAGCAGAATTAGAGGTTATTGCATTAAACTTAGAGAAGAAAGCATCATCAGAAATTACATAGTCAGCATCAAAAACATCCTTTTCTAAACATACTACAGGTTTAACATTATTCAAAATAAAGTCCTCAACACTTAAAGTAGTAAGTGATGAAAGTTTAATCCCAGTGTCCATAATAGCTACAGCATCTGGAACCACAGTTTGGCCTTCTTTGAACCTCTTAGCTCTTTTTTCAACATCATCAAGCATCTCCCAACCTTTAGTCTTTTCATACTTCTTCATGTAAAACCTTTTACCTCCTAAATAAACAAACACCCCATTTTCAGTCTAACTGCTTACTTTCTGAGCTTGTTTTGGCAAATAACCCAATCCATGAGTATGCTTTTGATTTTTAAAATATGGGAACTGAGTAATCCCTTGCTAATTTTTACCCAAACCCATACATGCAAAAACTTAGACTTTTTCAGCATTATTGCCACTTTTGAATCCATACAAACATAAAAAATAGGAGCAACTTGAAATCCAGGTGGACCCAGATCAGCATAAACCATAAAATAACCATCTTCAAATTCAGCTTCGATAGTAATCGCACATCCTTCATAAGGGAATTTGATCTTCTAGTGGAGAGTTGAAGGAACTCCTCTCAGAGGATAGAACCAAGGTCGTCCTAAAAGTAACCCATATGTGATTGGGATATCAAGTACAACAAATTCAACCATAGTCTCAATCAGTCCAGTTTTCATAATTGTCTTAAAAGTACCTTCCACAGTTCTCTTGGACTCGTCATATGCTTTAATCACCATATCAGATTTCATAAGATCTTCCTTTGTCATGTTTAGCTTTTCCAAAACCTTGAAAGGATAAACATTGATTGATGATCCATCATTAACCATTACACATAGGACCACAAAACCTTTTACTTTAGCTTGGATATACAAAGCTTTGCTATGTTTCCTTCCTAAATATGGCAAGTCGTTGTCAAAAAAAGACATTTCTGCATTATCTTTAAAACCTACTAGCATAACTAACTCTTTAGGAGTAGATTCTGTAGAAATCAACAAATTCTCAAAAGCTTCATACATAGCATCCATATGCTTCTTTGATACAACTAGTAAATCCCACACACTAGCATTGGCTTTTGTCTGCTTTAATTGCTTCAAAACAGTATCCTTTTCTTCATCTTCAGACACTTTCTATTTTCCTTTATTTTGCATTGGTGACCCATCCTTTTGTGGCATAGAAGGATCAGGATAGTACTTCCCACTTTTGGTAACATGACTCACATCCATCTTATCATCACTCCATAGTTCCCATAAGTCAGCAAAGTCTAACTGCAGATTTTCTTCATTAGTTGAATCTTCAACTTCCATCAGTTCCCAGAAGTTATGAGGTATATTTCCTGAATTTTCTCCAATAAAAAAGACATGATCATCCATATAGTTAGCGCAATAATTTATCTCTTCATTGTCACCAAATTCCTCACCCCATCCACTTGGAATGATTGAATTAAATGGAATATCTGCGGATGCTAGCTTAGAGTACTTCACCAAATAGTCAAACTTTCTTGTCAGTTCACCTAAAGTATCCCAAACTTATTGATAACTTTGTTGTTCTAGAAAAGCCCAATCTGGTGGCACTACTTCTTCAAATGGAACTTGAATTATCGATGGATTGTAAGCAACAACATAGTCAAATTCAGGACTTGGCCGGTTAAGATTTTGATAATCTTCTTCTTCCCTAGCCCTCTTTCTACTATTAACCAACTCAAAATGCTTTATCAAAAGTTCTTCATTGATACATTCTTCGTCAATCCTCATCACCTTATTCACCTTTTGTATAGGCTTAGCATGTTCTGGATTTGGAATTTTACCTTGGTCAATGAGATCTTAAATTGCATGTCTAATTTTAAAATAATTATCAGTGTTATATCCCACTTACTGATGGTACTTTCAGAATTCTTTTGGGTTGTGATTAGGTGAAAGAACATTTGGTAACAACTTTGGTTCCATTGGCTTCATAATCCTGCTCTTGCACAATCTTTCAAACACCTTAGACAATGGCAGAAAACTGTCTCGGCCTTATATTTGCTAACACATGAGAAAATGTAGCAACAACTGCTTTTGGAGTATATAATGATTGAGTTCCCTTCTTCTGTACTTGTGAAGGTTTTCTGAATCTAACAATTCTCTTAGATTGAACCCCAGCATAATATAAATCTGTAAATGATCTCATACTCATAACCTCAATTTTCTATCTGATAGAGTCTTGAGCATTTTCCAATGCAATTCTGACTTGATTAATTTCATCTGGCCTATTTCTCATACAAGTAGCTTTCTTTCTAATCCTTATGATGTAATCAACAAAGGATTCATTTGATCTTTAAGTCAGACTCTGTAGATCCAGCAAAGAAACTTCAATTTAAGTGTTGTAAAAGTATAGTTTAAGAAATTGGTTCACAATTGCCTTCCAATTCTCTTTCACTGTATTATCAAGTCGAAGGTACCATGTAAGAGTTGAACCCTGTAAAGAAAATGAGAACAAACCCCATATCTGATCATCTGTTAATCCCAGAATAGTGGACATCATAGCTTTATAGTGCTAAAGGTGTAACTTCGGATCACCAATGCTAGAAAAAATAGTCACTTCAGGCATATTGAACTTAGGTGGAAGATTAAGATTCATCCCAAATGCACATAACTCATCAATATCAAAACCCGTGGATGCCTGCTTTACTTGAGTTTGCAACTTTTGGAGCTGTTTAGTAATCTGAGCATACTCTTCCATCATCACTTTCTTTTCTTCAACAACTGGATTAGCCACAACTAGTGCTTTTCCTTTAGACTGTGTCTTCCAAGCCTCATGAGCCTTAATCTGATGCTCAATCAAAGGTAGATTATCAACCACAATAACTTCCTCTTTAATAGTTTCTTCTTAGTGTGGTGGTGGTGGCACTGCCCTATAAGGTCTTTTAGTTTCCTTAACAGCTTACAGTAATTGTCCCAAATTATTTTGAAGATACTCATTCACCTTCTCATTAACCAACTTGTTAACTTCCTCCATTCTAACAGGCTGTGATGAACTTTCCATAACAAATTTTACCGATCGACCTTTTTCTCTCCTCTAACCAAACTATGATGTTGAGACACTTCGAGGATTACCTATGATGATTGTACATGTATTAGCACGTATTCATGCATTGTAATAATGCATCAATGCATGTATGCATGAATAGATGAATGCAAGAATGCGGATGTGTATGTAATACAAAAAGCCATAAATAAGACACACAAGAGCAAATAGAATCCCTTCCAACCTTATCACTCCCACATAGGCGGTCGTTCAATTTCTTTCCTAGGTGGGTTTACCAGAACATCATCGGGGGATGAACTAGCTCGTGACTCTTAAAAAAGAAAAATTAACATACAAGGATGATTTGTGTTTACATGCATGGTTTTTATTTCAACAGAGTTTCATGGTACTTGAATATTTTAAACTAAGTAATCTTTTGGAGTGGACTTGTGATATCGAGATAACCGTATTTGGTTATCTGGACATAACAAGCTTGGGATTTTATTCCTTATATATCTAAATAAAATATACATATAAACCACGGATTAGCTTATCATGAACATTAAGATTGTATTATAATAAGTTCCAAACTGGTTTATTTGGATATATAGAGGCCAAAATTATTGCTCCATTGGATTAATTGGGTTAAGATATTAAAGGACCATTGGTAATATATATATTATACTTTGATGATTAGATTCAAGTTAACAAAAACATGGGATATCATAATAACCTTATGGGTGTAGTTTCCCTATAATTAGGGTTAGGTTATTAAGATATCTTAAGTTTTCTTTTTAAAAAAAACATACCTATTCGGACCTTGTGGTTTTAGCAAATTAGTCAAGCTATCATAACCATAAGAGTTATAATGTTTGAGACATATGACCTAAATAGTGTAAACCTTTTTACGTCATAAGAAACAAACAATATGTAACAAATGTGTCATGATAGACTCACTTGGTTCACATAGACCTTTCAGGTTCAAATGGGTATATAAAGTCTAAATAGGATTAACTTTATTCTTAGTCAACACAGTATAAGATATACATGTCACCAAAGACTCAATTTAAATCAAAACACATCATATAAGCACAAATCAGCAAACACATGCAATATAGGGTATAATCCTAGTGAATGTTTCTAGGGTCATTATATAGGTTAATCAAGGTAAAAGGCCAAGGGTTACTTTAGCGAGATGCCCTCCGTTATAGACTTGAGTTATAGGCCAAAGTTAAAGGGGCCCGACATCTTTTGCAAACTTGAGAGAAAACTACCTCCCCCCTTTAAGACTTGGGTTACAGACTCTGGTCAGATGAGCTCGATAGTATCTCTTAATCGAGTTAAGGCTAAAGGTGATAATGTCAAACTAATCAACCCATGAGTCGAGTGGAGTCATGGTGAATCATAATTTGACACTATTGGGGCTATTAGGCTTGTGCACGTATCATAAGTGTCGTGATGCAAGTTGGTTTATTATAGTATATATAATTGCAAGAAAAGTATAAACTTTAGGATCAAGATCTTAATCCCCAGTGGAGTCGCCACGGTTGACGCTAGTAGGCCCGACTCGACACTATTTGGATCACTGACACTTTTTCCTTATTACGAGAAAAAAGAGGGTAGTGAGGGGAGTACTGAAAAGCTTAGGCATTAATGCACTTATAACCCTTCACTCAAGGAGGAGAAATAAAGAGTCATCACTTGGTATCACCCAAGAAATTTTCAGTTTTAGGGACTTAGGCAAACTCGATCCCTTGCTTGGAACTGCATTCGCCCATTGGATAAAGCATTGGGTTCGGATGTTGATGTCAGTAGGATTAAGCTTTTTTTTTAGGCATCTCCATACCACCCGGATGCTGAGCATTGCCAGCCTTACTTTTATGTACAACGCTACCAAGAATTATATACTATCATACATCAACTACTACATGCAAAATGCAAACACAATATATTCACACAAGCACAAAAAAAAAAGCATGATAAAATGATGCATGAATATGGTAGAATGATGCATGATCATGAAAAAAGTTAAACTAATGTACATAACATGGCATACATGGTATAAACATAACATAACAACATGAAAACATAGCATAGAATTATGAACATGAAAACTAAGAAAACTTGTAAACGTGGTAAATCCATATGTCATGGCAATATCATATAAGCATGGCATAACGCATGATAACATATTATAAACATGCAAATAAAGTAATAAAAAGGAAAACAAATAATTCATGGCATGACAATTATGGCAAAGTCATGTTATGAACAAATGTATGCATGCTAAATAATGAAATACGAAAATAAAAGGCAATAAAATAAATTAAAAAGAAGAGAGAAGAGACTGGCTAACACATTTCGCATTTATCCTCTCCTTGATTGCTCTATATTCCGAGTTTAGGGGAAATAAAACATTTTGTTTGAAAAATGAAAGAAAAGCATTTTAGAAACCAAAATAAAGATAATAAAATGGTTTAGAAGTGAATTTGGCTTAAAAAAAGAAATAAAAATGAGTATTTTTGTGAATTTCAATTAAAAAATGGCTTAAAAGCCTGAATAAATTAATTCTAAATAAAAGAAAATTTTAGAAATGCATTTAAAATTATCATTTGACTAATTATGTAAACCATTAATTCACAACATGAGTTTCCATTAAGTTAGGCCTCAAAATGTAAATTTTGTACCTTGGATGGGCATTCCCACATTATGAATTATTGATCACATAATTAAATCATTTTATTTGGAAAATTAATAAACAAAGGAAATTGTGATCCCTATCCTTGCATTTGGATGGTTTTTGTGATTAACAAAGAACAACACAAATAAAGCATAAAAAGAAATGGTATTAATTTTATTGATGAACAAGATAAACTTACCATGGAAAATGATATATTTTATTAAAGAAAATGTAAAATTTGGATAAAATATGGGAAAATGAAAATGGATTTATTTATGGAAAAGAAATTGAAAAATTGGTACAAAAGATAGCATTTTATTAACCATAAAAGATTAATTACCTAATAAAAGAAGAAAAACAACTTTTGGTATATTTTTTGTTTACTTTTGGTTTCTGGCAGCAAATAAAATACAAATTAAACATAAAAATAAATGAAAATTTGATGTAATTTGACAAGATAAAGTGTGAATAATATCAAAAGGAACATGTAATAATAAGATTACAAATTAAAGCAAATAAATAAAGATGGAGTAGGAGCAGAGATTGCAAATAAAAAGATAAAAATATCATAAAGAAGGCATAAAAATAAAAAGAAATGAGAATTGAGTGTAGAGATTTAGATGATAATTGGCAATACAACAATATAATATATAAATTGATAATCAAAATAACAAATGAAAAATAAAAG
>CATIWM010250998.1:0-66983 GCA_949671775.1 Mallotus repandus
AAGTTAGTAAACTTATTTTATTTAAGAATATTTATTTTATTTCATAAAAATATAAAGAGATTATTAATTTTTAATTTTATACATTTTGTAATTTTTTTTATTTATCTGTTTTAATTATTTTCTATTTTATTTAAGAATATTTATACTTTCTATTCTTGTTTTGTTTTGAATAAAATAAAATTATTTAATTATTTTGAAAAATAGTAATAATTTATTTAAAAATAACTTATGGTATTACTTTCGTAAAATATATAACTTATTTTCATAAAATATAGTATTTTTTACAAGGAAAAAATATTTTCAATGTTATATAATAACACTTCGTATCATAAAATAGCACTAATCTTTTGTGAAAATTTATAATTATAAAAAATAATTTTATTAAAATATATCAAATAAAAAATTTAAAAATTAACAATTTCTTCATATATTCATAAATTAAAATAAATATTTTAAAATAAAATTTATTCAAATATATATTTTAAAATAAATATTTATTAAAATAATTATTTTAAATTTAAATTATAGAAAATATATAGATAAATACCATGTGATTTTGCTTATTTTTAACTAGAGGTAATCAGTCTGAAATTTTATTTTTACCCATATTACATTATTGTTTCAATGATATTAATATAATTTGCTTCTTGTTGTTAACGGACTAAATCACAAGTAACTATTTGTCAGGTAAAATACCACACATCACTAATTAAAAATGAATCAAAGTTATTTGTACTTTTTTTTAATATTTATTTTACATATAATTTTTATAATAAATTAAAATATATAATTCTGATTTTTAATAATTTCAAATATTACGTTATTACCATTAAAATTGCTGATATAATCTTTTAATAAATAAAATTAATACTGACATGTTATTTTACTATATAATAGAGTGTTGATATAGTAATAATGCGATAATAATACATTAATGATATGTTATCGACATAGTATTTTTTTTTTATCACTTAATAGTGTTAATTTAATATATTTAAAACTAGTAACGGTAGAATAACATAATCTAATTTATTATAAAAATTATAGATTAATATTATAAAAATATGAAATTATGTATAAAAGTATAATTTTTAAAAAATAAATCTCTTTACTAATAATAAAAAAATATAAAAAATGATATGATCAGAAATTTATCATAATTAATAGCCAATCCGCCTAATATATATTTATTTAATAAAATATAAATAAAATAAATAATTTTTTTGGCCTGTCAAGTGGAGATTTAATCTTGAATATAATAAAATAGAATCAGGTGTCTCATGACATCTTAATCATTTGGCCAATAATGTAGGACAAAAAATAAATAATTAAAGTATATTTATTAAGTTATTTTGATAAAATGAAATTTATAAATAATATTTTAATATTTAATATTAAAATATATTGATTTAATATTTTAATATTTTAAAATTCAGTGTGTATACAAATATGGCCAACAATTGTAGAAAAAAAATAATTAAAATATATTAATTAAGTAATTTTAATAAAATAAAATTTATAAATTAGTTGATATATATATATATACGCGTTTGTTTTATCCTCATGTTTTGTCATGTGAACTGAAAATAAAAAAAATTGTTTGAGATTTCAACAACCATATGGATAGCGACAATTTATGTGTATTTTAATCAATTTTAGTTGCATATGTTCTTCACGGTTAGGACTCTTCCGCTCTTACCCACCAGACGATGCTCAATTTTTTTTTTTTTAAATTTTGCCCATTAAACTTTCACTCAATGTTCACACAGAACAACCTAATTTTTTTAATTAAACCATTTAGCACAAAATTTTCATTATTCAAATGAAATTAATATATTATTTAATAAATAGAGAATAATCTATTTTTAAAATATGAAAAATTATATTTTACTTTTAATAATAAACAAATATTTTAATGCATTAAAAATATTTGTTTATGTATACTTCTTTATTGTTTAGTTAAACTTTTAAAATCTCAATTTTTTTTTGAGAAAAAAATCTCAATTTATTAAAGAATTTAAAATCTTTTTGAGATTTTATTTTATTTCTATTTTTATGATTTGACTGAAATAATTATTTGTACTAATTCAATATTAAGTAGAAAATTTAAAGGAAAATAAAATAAAAAGCACCATTGACGATGCTTTAATATTTATATTTCATATTTAATTTATTTTTAAGAAATATAAATAACACATTAATATTTAATTTCTACTAATATCTATTTTTATTGACCAATTTTTTTAATTTTCTTCTTAAATTGCTCCACAATTACCAGGAGATTCAGCTACAAAATGAAGGTTCGTAAAAGTCAAAATTTAAAATTGTGGATGCCATGAGACTTGGAAAATTAAATATGGACAACTTCCAAATAATTAATTTTTAAGAAGTGAACCATATGATGACAAAATTTGAGTAGTTTAAGAGTAATGAGGTCTGGGTTTATATACCTTGACTTGGTGCTAACTTGAAAGCAACCTGCATGCAAGGGCTTAGCTAAGGAATATTAAAAAAAGAAGTTTGAAAAAAAAAAAAAACAATACCAAAAATAATTCATCTTTGCATGCATGTGCCCAGTGAAGGAAAATACAAAAAATATTAAAAGATAATAATGAACTTAATTTGTGATTACTGAATAAATTATATATTCCCTTTTTAAGTTTAAAAAAATATATAAAGAGAAAAAAATGTTATCCTAAATGCAAATTTATTAGGATTTTACCTTTACGGTAGCCTCACGTTAAATCATTACTTCTAATATCATAAAAATTTTATTATTTATCTATTATGCATTTAATCTCTAAATTTATATAAAAAAAATTATCATTTATTTGCTCGACTTTTCGCCCACATTTTTCATAATATTCATTATTCATGGTTGGTGGTAAGAACTGGATAAATTACAACTTGGCCAATTTTACTGGAACCTCCCACCAAAATAATAAAAAAAAAAAACAATTATTGTGGTAGTAATATGGCCAGACTAAGATTGAAAAATTACCATTTAGTATCTACACTATTAAAAAGATTACTTTTTTCTATTCTGTTATCATTAATTTATTTTTTAATAATAATTATTATTATTATTTAGAAAGTTATGAATTAATTTTGTCACTATATTTGTTGACAGTTTAGTATTTCCATTCATTTGGCGATGATCCAAAGCTCAAAAAAAAATTTAAATATTGACTCTTCTTTAGTTAGTAAAATTCCATCCAATAAATATAACTAATGTTGGGTTTGATTTATAACAATTATTTCTATTTAATTATTCGTTTAATATTTTCTAATTTGAATTTTCACTACTTGATATTTTTATTAAATATTCAAATTTAAATGACACAGTAATGCTAATAATTGAATGATAAATTGTAATGAAAGAAAGTTAAGACTTCATTCATGTTGGGCCAGTAGTAGACCCAAAGTAGGACCTTAATTAATCACATCTCCGTGAACACATTGTGGCTCATGGGTCTACTACTGCCATGGAGCTGAGAGCTGAGAGCAATAATTCCAAGGTCTACCAACATTTCTTCACAATGCAGAAGACAACTTGAATTTATTCTGACTACCATTCAGCTGGCCACATTACCCTTGGCAGGGCCACCGAATACTGCTCTTCCCCATCCAAAATCCAGTTCATCTAATCTAAGCTTTCCTCTACCTGATACTAAGAAGGCCCTCACCATTGTATACCAAGGCCTGCCCTGTATCACCATCAAATCGGCCACGGATCGCATGTGCTCTTCAGTAACATGTGCTCTTCAGTAACATTTAGCTTTCCTTACCAATTCAACTGCATACCCTATTGGTCTTTGACAGATGTCTCCTGCTCTTGCCACTGCTGCTGAGTATGCAATGCAATTGCCATAGTACCCCTTAGGTATAGGAGGGTTAAATCTGTTACGAGCATTGACAATGCATATCACACGCATCTCCTCATTGGGGTTCGATTGAAGTGCAATAGTGCGACATTTCCAGAAACACGCAGTTACCAATTCATAAGTGGAGCAGTGATGGAGATGAGAAGGTGCAAACTTTCTAAGTGAAGCAATTTCAGTAGGACCTAAAAAGAAGGAACGATGGTCCTTCTCAGCAAGAGGAACTTGTTCCTCAGTGTCAACTAACTTTGCATACTCATGGTGCACGCATGTTATGCGTGGTGGATTCCTTGCATATAAAAGGTGTCTATCCCATATTGGCAGGGCTGAGGGGGTACATGCTCCTCGTGTTATCTCACCTACGGTTGACCAGAATTTTAATATTCCTGCTCCATCACTTATAGTGTGGTTGTAGCGAAACGCTATGATAAGTCCTCCACATTTGAGCCGTGTCGCCTGTCATTGAACATCATAGGGGCTATCAGACTTGTTTAGTTGCCAAAAACCTTGATGTCAAATCCCCTTGTGATTGAAAATCTTTATTTTTGGAGCAAAATGTTCTGTCATTATAGCGCATTCAATGTATAAATTCTAAAGCAATCTTTTCTAGTCTAGAGATCATAAAAGATGCAATTAAACAAACTTGAAAAGGGAAAACACACATTTCAATCCCCTTCATTTTAAATGCTGCCCGGAAACAAAGCTTTTTTCTTCTTGTTTATGTAAAGTGCTACAAAGAACCAGATCAAGGATAAACTGAAACACAGACTCTAAGCAATAATATGTCTTCTTGATAACCATAATTTACCCATAAACTAACCAGAAAACCAAATGACCCAAGTTAGCAAGCAAATTCATTGATTTTAATAGATGCAATTGCACATATAAGCATTAAGAGAAATGTGCCGAGGAAAAATTTTGATTTCTATCAATTCAACTACACCATAATTCCAAAACAGTTGGGATATGGTATACGGACCATGTTCTTCCATGTCATATCCAATATTCACAGGTATGCCAAAGGGCAAATAGCTTCAATTTGGCACACATAACTAGACCGGTAAGTAAATTGTTTGTCAAATAGTTCTGAGGATCAGCCCTAACCATGGCCAGGACCATTCAATTTGCAAGACAAATCTCATCGAACTTTATGGTGATAGCAGATTGGTTGCATAGAGAGCATACTTATGTGTTCTCCAATATGGAGTTTGATGGAATCATAAGTAATGTATTCAAATGTTCTAGGAACATTTTGATTTGAAGTTAGTTTTGGTACTTACCATTCTAGATTTTTCTTTATAGGAAGATTCACAGATTAGTTTCATGAGGTTGAATAATCCTTTAATAAGTAATTTGAGTCAGACTTGTCCCTGATAGAGTGGCCTAAGGCCATATTGCAAACCCAAAACAGAATTATGCATTCATCCCTCCTACAAATTTGAGCTTCTGAAACTCACTATCTACCAAGGTGATTTACTTCCTAGTTTCAGCAGCCCCAGTCCAAAGTTAATCAGACCACCACAATTCTACTCAAGATTGCACCACAAAGCGTGCCAACGACTAGTTGTAATCTATACAAAAACGAATACAAATGCAAATCCCACTTCCCCTCTATAGAGATCCCCACTTTTTTATGTCACACACCCTTTTCATCAATTGAACATCAGAAATTTATCATTGATCAAATTCATACAGGCAACTTCCCTCATTCTATTTTTTCATTGTTTGCAATGCAAACGTAAAAGTGTACCTCGGGAGACTATTGTTTTTCCTCCTCCATCATAATGATTTTCAGACTGTTTAATATCTTAGAAACAAAAATCTAAAAAAATTCAAACGCATAGAGATCTATATAACAGTTTAGCAATCTGATAACAGGTCATAAAATGAATAATCATTATAATACCCTCAACTATGATTGTATAACATCTAACAAAAACATTCAAAAGTGAACAAGTCTTGGAATAAAACAGTACCTATAAATTTATTAACTTTAAAAAACTAATAAGGATTTGTATTTGACCAAACGATAGTAAAAGAAATACCTGAACAAGCATCAAAGGGCAATTAACAATCCCACTTGAACCAGGCACATCAAAGAGTAGCTCATGAAGGCAAGGAAAAGGAGGCCTTATAGCATCACAATCATCAAACTGATCAAGACCAACATCAGCTTCAGCCTCAACAAACAAGATACCTTCACCAGTACATTCAACAACAAGCTTACGATTATATGGCAATTCCCTTAACCTGCCAGCAAAAGGGTAATAGAAAACAAGTGTTTCTGCAAGTGCTCTTTTAAGGACCTGAATTGGGTCATTTCTTTGCATTGAAGGATGGTAACGATAAAACAGAATAAGTGAAATTTGAATCCTAAGCCCATTTTGATCATCGATATCTGATAAGTGTTTGAATTCATGAGGAGCAGGCTTAGCTGGTGTGATTAGATCCGGTTCATGTCTTTAAACATTGAAAAGTAATGGAGTAGCAGGTGCTTGTACTGCCATTGCAGACCAGTTAATGAATGCTTTAGCTTCCGCAGCTGTAGCTAATTAGCCTTCTTTTAGATAGCCCAGAGTGCGAAAAAGGAAGATAGAAGGCATCTGCAACCCAAAATACCCAATTGGTGCAAGTTTTGCACTATTCTGATATTTTTACGGTAACATAAATTTTTTTTATTTTTTTTGACACTGGTAGGAGAAGGGTTTCTAACTGCTCCCCTTCCATGTGTCACCCCGTGGATGGGAAGGCTCTAAGCCATTCCATCCCTAGACGGAAGGTGATAATATTAATTTTCACTGAAAAAAAAAATGTTCCTTATATGTTTTTTATATTTTATATTTTTATTTTTTTCTTACTTTTTATTATTTTTATAAATTATATTCATATTTTTTATTTTGTACTTATTCATCCAATTATAATATTATTAATATTTATTTATAAATAAAATATAATTAAATATTATAATAATATTTAATTAAAAATAAATAAAATAATTATCCCATAAAAAATTAAAATAATGTAACATTAAAATTGGTCTCAAATATTACAAATGTAAAAATATATAACTTATTTTATAATTAATAAAAAAAAAGTAAAGAGTATTTAGTGTTGGTGAAGAGTAAATAACAAATTTATTCTGATATTGTTCACCAATATCAAATTGATGTTAGTTTTGGCGTGAAATTGGAGTCATTCCACACCAAAACTATGTGCAAATTTGTTGATTTACGCATGCACATTTACACATACATTGGAGATGGTCTAAGGAGAGGTAATTTTATATCCACTTTCAAGTAGTTTGATAGGGTGGTGCGAAGAAGGAAGTCCAAGGAAGTTAGCCGTTGGTAATTTGTAGGAAAACAAATTTGGACGAATGCATACATTTACTTCTCAACTTTACTATTTTGATATATGTCAATTCTTAACTATCATTTTAACTTATTATGGACTTCTTCTATTTTAGACCAATATATTTTTTTTGTCAAGATAGAAAATAAATTCATTACTAAAATAAAATAGGTTAAATGTAAAGGTGGTTATCCAACTTTACACTTATTACAATTTGAATACTGAATTTCAATTTATTTCTTTAGAGTCATCTAACTTTGATTTTGCTTCAAAAAGGGTTCTGTCAAAAATTTTTAGTCCTCTAAATTTCACTTAAAAACCATTTTAATTCCTTAATCTCTTTATTTTTCTAATTTAGTCTAGAAATTATAAAAAATTTGAAAGTATACTTCTTATAGACTTTGATACCATTCAGAATGAATTTGCTCTTACTAGGTCGAATCAAAATGATTTTTAAATTTTTCCTTATTTTCTATAAATGTATAGAAAATATGGACTTATTTGTAAAAAAAATCTTTAATTCTAGATTAAAATAGTAATTGTTTAGGGACCAAAAAAATTTTTAGTGACTATTATGAAACAAAATAGAAGTTTGGTATCTAAAAAGATACAAATTGAAGTTTGATAACTAAATTGAAACAAATCAAAAGTTTGGTACCCTCCCATGCATTTTACCCAAAATAAAACATTACTTTTTTTGGCTAACAAAATAGCTATCCAATAGTAATTTTGCCTAGTAATTTTCTCTGACAATGAGTATTTAAAATTTGAAAAGATGAAAGATACAATTTGAGAAACAAATATAACAACAAACAACATATCAAAATAAAAATACCATAAATTTCATTTAAATTTGAATATATTGGCAAAGGGTTGCCAAAAAAAAAGGGAAAGATTTGTTGAACAGCAAGCAAGTTGGGTCAAATTTTCTTCATCTTCCATTTGAAGAAATCCTCATTGAAGGATAGTAGAAGTCAGACAAATTTTTAAATTTCGAATAGATCAAACCAAGAATTCTCTTAATTGTTGAGTAAGCCAAATCAAAAGTCTTCAATAAAAGTTTGATATTGTTGTTGTTGCTAAAAAAAATCTCCCAAATCTTGACAAAACCCACAAAAGGGGTAGCACTACTATTGCTAAAATACTAAGAAACTCCGCTAAATTATTGAAATAAAGAAAAGCTAAGCTCAAAATGACTAAAACACAAAAAAAAAAAAAAAGACTTGGTAGGACTATCGTCCAATTTGATGTAGAGATGGCAACCCCACTTCAAAACTAAGCTTGTACAGCGTCTCTTCTGAGAGAAAGAGTTAAACCCCTAAAACTCCATTTTTTCTATGTAGACCAATATAACCCATACATAAGTGCATTTCTATCATGCACTTTGACCTGGATAAAAAAAAATGACATGGACATATATGAAAATTTGCAAATAATCATATTCAATAAAAATAATGCCACATATTACACATTATAACCCATCATATTTTCTACAGTATCATAAACAGTTATTTGAAGAGTTGTTTGAACAATGTTATACATTATAACCCAAACACATTATTCACAGTACTAAACAATTATTTTACGTTTTCCTCTTCCTTGGTGTTGGCTTTCCCACGCAACTAAGAGTTATATCCAAAAAGATGTCGTCTAGATTAATACCAATAACTGCAACGGCTATGTTTCTCCTACTTCTCCCTTTCCTTTCTCTTTTCTTCTTTACACCCCCTTCTTTGTCCCTCAATCAGGAAGTCCTCGACCTTCTCACTTTTTGACCCAGTCTAGCTCTCTTCGAGGTTCAACCGCAACTCCACCCCTGTTCCTAGTATAACATAATATAGTGGAGTCAGTCTCGCACTTGAAACAAAGAAAGTTATATGAACGAACAACTATGTATCAATCTCAACTAAACTCTCCTTCCACTTTCAATCCCCTTCTTATTAACTTCCCAATTACCCTTTAATCAAATAAAAGTTTTGATGTGAACTAATTGACCTTAAACTTTCTAGAACAATGGTAAAAGAGGCCACACTTCATTATTATTATTATTTAGTCTCCTATTTTAATTAGGATTTGACTTTTATTTCTAATTTAACAATGATTAGATTTTGACTTTCCTATATTAGCTGGGATTTGATTTCCTACTTAATTAGAATTGTCTTTATTTTATTTCCTTATTAGATTGGGTTTGGTAACTTAAGCCACCCTATAAATATGGAAGCCTTAGTGCTATTGGAGACAATTTTTGATGAATTAATAAAATTTCTCTTTTTTTTTTCAATTTTCGGTATTCTTATTAGAATTTTAAATTTTGATGCATATTATATTGGTATTCCTTTGAATCAACAAATTAATAGAAGGTTGTTTTTAATTTTTCGTGAATCTTTCTCATTTGAAGCGTCTGTCACGTCAACTGGAATGATGTGGACCAATTGACCTTAGACTTTCTAGAATAATGAGAAAAGAGGCCATGATTTATTCCTATTATTATTATTATTATTTAGTCTCCTATTTTAATTAGGATTTGATTTTTATTCCTTATTTAGCAATGATTAGGTTTTGACTTTCCTATATTAGTTAAGATTTGATTTCCTACTTAATTAGGATTGTCTTTATTTTATTTCCTTATTAGATTAGGGTTGGTAGCTTGAGCCACCCTATAAATATGTAAGCCTTAGTGTTATTGGAGATAGTTTTTGGTGAATCAATAAAATTTCTCTTCTTTTCCAATTTTCAGTATTCTTGTTAGAATTTTAAATTTTGATGCCTTCCTTTGAATCAACAGATTAATAGAAGGTTGTTTTCAATTTTTCGTGTTACTTTCTCATTGGGGCTTCCACTACGTTAGCTGGTATCAGAGCATGGCTCGAAGAAGATGAACCGACGTACCTGTAGGAGAAGTCTATGAATGTGATGATATGATGCAATTAAAGCAACATCTTAAATAATGTTTGGAGCCGTTCATGGAAGATTTAACCCAAAGGATGGCTAATATGACCACAAATCCACAACGGAACAATCCTAATCCTAATAAAAGGAGGGATCACCACCAAGATATTTTTGATGAAGAGTCGAATTCAAACGACGAAGACAAAGAAATTCCATGAAGGAGGCATAGAGAACCAGTAGAAAAGAGTCGATAGAAGACAGGAATGAGGACAATATTACCAGAATTTCATAGAAGCCTTTAGCCAGAGAAGTTTTTGGATTGGTTAGCAACTGTTGAAGAAGTATTAGAATTTAAAGAGGTGCCTTAGAATAAGCGTGTTCCTCTAGTGGTGACACGACTTTGCAATAGAGTAGCAGCATGGTGGCAGCAATTGAAGTTGTCAAGAAGCAGGATGGGAAATAAAAAATTGTACCATGGGAAAAGATGAAAAACACATGCTTTCTGAATTTCGACCATAAAATTTTTAGTGGATCATGTACCAATGATTGCAAAATATAAAGTAAGGGACAAGATCCTTTGAAGAATATACAACTGAGTTTTATCAGTTGTTGGCGAGGAACGAGATCCATAAGATAGAAGATCAATTAGTGGCGAGGTATATAGGGGGTCTTCGGATCTTGATTCAAGAGATTGTCAACTTACTTGATTCGGTGTCAATTTCTACAGCATATCAGAGAGCTTTACAGGTGGAGAAACAACTTTCACGACGAACTGTAGGCAACCTTGGAAGTGTGCCTACTGTAACTAGTGGTAATGGTGGTCCTAGTAGTAGCAACAATAGTGGCAATAACAAAAGTTATATTAACACAAATTAGACAAATAAGACTACTGGCAGGAGCATTAAGTGTATTGGGTATGGAGAAGTTGGCCATAGGTAGTCTGAGTGTAGGAAGACAGCAAATAAAAAGGCCTTTTTCATTGATACTGATGATGATGAGGATGAGGATGCAATTATTGGGGCTGAACCAGTTTTTGTATGGGCAATCCTCGCCAAAGATCAATTTCTACAAGTGATTATAATAAGTAGGGGTGAGCATGGGTCGAGGAAATTCGGGGATTTAAAATCTCTGGAACCATACCAAATTTTGAAAATTTCAAAAATAAAACCTCTAGTACAAGTACCAAATTTAAAAATCTCCATACGGGTACCATCCCATTTTTCGGAATGGTTCGGTATAAAGATTCAGTTCTTTCAGAATGGATTGGTATGATGCAATTCAAAATGAAAATTAGTAAATTTATATTATACACATTTATATTATTGATAGAATTTATATTTATTACCAACAAATAAACATTAAAAGTTTGTGTATATTTATACAAAAATGTATAAACATATATTTAATATATATCTTCACAAAATTACTGAGTGTACTTAACCCTATATTATACATATTTTCAATAACTATGTGTGTGTGTATATATATATATATATAATAAGATTATATTATATTTTAATTAATAACTTTTCTTGTTTTTATTTGTAAGTTCACTTTTTTTTTAAAAGTAAGATAACTACTTATTTTAATTAAAATGACGTAGTGTTGGGCAAAACTACGTCATTTTAGTTATATATATATATATACTAGCATACAATAAAAAAATATATTTTCATGTTGTAATGGAAGAAAGTTAAAGAATTTCTTCATGTTGAGCCAATAGTTTAACCCAGAGGAGCACCTTCGTTTATCACATATCAGTGAACACATTGTGGCTCATGGGTCTATTACTACAATGGAGGTCAGAGCTTGGAGCAATAATTCCAAGGTCTACCAACAATTCTTCACAATGCAGATGACCACTTGGATTTGTTCTGACTAGCATTTGGCTGGCCCTTCAAAATACCACCCAGCTCCTTGACAAATCGTTGCATGGCTAGCTTTGGTAAACAAAGGGTCACAACAATCCCATCTTCACCCTTCTTATTTCTAAATGCTATTTGATTGCTAGCCACATTGCCCTTGGCAGGGCCACCAAACACTGCTCTGCCCCATCCAAAATCCACTTCATCAAATCTGATCTTCGCCACACCTGATACTAAAAAGGACCTCACCATTGTATACCACGGCCTTCCCTTTATTACCATCAGATCGGCCACAGACCGCATGTACTCTTCAGTAACATTTTCCTTAGCTTTCCTTACCAATTCCACCGCATACCCTATTGGTTTTCGACACAGGTCTCCTGCTCTTGCCATTGCCGCTGAGTATGCAATGCAATTGCCATAGTACCCCTCAGGTATAGGAGGGTTAAATCTGTTACGAGCATTGACAATGCATATTACACGCGTCTCCTCATTGGGGTTCGGTTGAAGTGCAATAGTGCGACATTTCCAGAAACATGCAGTTACCAATTCATAAGTAGAGCAGTGATCGATATGTTGAGGTGCAAACTTTCTAAGTGAAGCTACTTCAGTAGGACCCAAGAAGAAGGAACGATGGTCCTTCTCAGCAAGAGGAACTTGTTCCTCAGTGTCAACCAACTTAGCATACTCGTGGTGCGTGCATGTTATGCGTGGTGGATTCCTTGCATATAGAAGGTGCCTATCCCATATTGGCAGCACTGAGGGGGCACATGCTCCTCGTGCCATCTCACCTACAGTTGACAAGAATTGTAATATCCCCGCTGCATCACTCATAGTGTGGTTGTAGCGAACGGCTGTGATAATTCCTCCACACTTGAGCCGTGTCGCCTGTCATTGAACATCACAGAGGCCATCAGACTCGATTAGTTGCCAAAAACCTTGATGTCAAGTCTCTTGTGATTGAAAACCTTTATCTTAGGAACAAAATGTTCTGTCATTATAGTGCATTCAAAGAAGCATAAATTCTAAAGCAATCTTTTCTAGCGTAGAGATCATAAAAGATGCAACTAAAATAAAATTGAAACAGGGAAAACACACATTTCAATCCCCTTCATGTTAAAAGGCTACCCAGAAACAAAGCTTTTCTCTTCTTGTTTATGTAAAGTACCACAAAGAACCAGATCACAGATAAACTAGATTAGTCTTTCCACATAGAATCTAAGAAATAATGCGTCTTGATAACTATAATTTACACATAAACTAATCAGAAAACCAAATGACCCAAGTTAGCATGCGAATTTATTGGTTTTTATAGATGCACTCGCACATATAACCATTAAAATAAATGTGCCAAGGAAAAATCTTGATTGATTCCTATCAATTCAAGTATACCATAATATGCTATACATTTTTTTTTAACAATCATTTGAGAGTACACTCTATATATTTATCATATTATACTATACTATCTATCTAATATCTATCTTATCTATATATCTATACATATCATATTAATTATTATTATTATTATTATATATAAAGTGATTGATGTTGGCACATCAAGAACCACCGACAACTAATACTTATAATGTATACAAAAAAAAAAAAAAAAACGATGCAAACCCCTCTTTTTTTTTTTTACCAAATGCAAACCCCTCTTTCCCTCTATAAAAATCCCCACTTTTTCATGTCACATGCACCCTTTTCTCCACTTGAACATTAGAATTTTATCAGTGATCAAATTAATACAGGCAACTTCCCTGTTTGCAATAAAAGCATAGAAGAGTACCATGGGAGATTTTATTGCTTTTCCTCCTCCATCATAATGATTTTCAGATTGTTTAATGTCTTAGAAACAAAAATCCAAGAAAATTCAAACGCATAGAGATCTATATAACAGTTTAGCTATCTAATATAATCACAGGTCATAAATGAACAATCATTATAATACCCTCAACTATGATTATATAATATTTAACAAACATTCAAAATTGACCAAATCCAGTACTCATTAACTTATTAGCTTCAAAAAATTATTAAGGACTTGTATTTGACCAAATGATAAAATATATATATATATATACCTGAACAAGCATCAAAGGGCAATTAACAATCCCACTAGAACCAGGCACATCAAAGAGTAGCTCATCAAGGCAAGGAAAAGGAGGCTTTATAGCATCACAATCACCAAACTGATCAAGACTAACATCAGCTTCAGCCTGAACAAACAAGATACCTTCACCAGTACATTCAACAACAAGCTTACGATTATCTGGCACCTCCCTTAACCTGCCAGCAAAAGGGTAATAAAAAACAAGTGCTTCTGCAAGTGCTCTTTTAAGGACCTGAACTGGGTCATTTGTTTGCATTGAAGGATGATAACGATAAAAATGAATAAGTGAGATTTGAATTCTAAGTCCATCTTGATCATCGATATCTGATAAGTGTTTGAATTCATGAGGAGTAGGCTTAGCTGGGTTGATTAGCTCTGGTTCATGCCTATAGACGTTGAAAATGAGCGGAGAGGTCCGCGCTGCCATTGTAGACCAGTGAATGAATGCTTTTTCTTCTTGTTTAGAAACAGATGCATCTTATTTTCAAACAAAAATATAATAATAAATAAAAAAAAATGCATTGTCGAGCATTAACTGCAGGTTGGAGCTTGATTCATTTATGATATCGTCGAATTTGTGCTGACTTGTCATTTCATATTGGCCACATCTTCAAAAATAAAATTATTAATTAAATAAATTATAATATATTTAATGCATTATAATTTTTAAATATTTTATATTTATTACAAATAAAAATTTATACATTATATATTAATTTATTAATATGCTAAAATTATTATCTAATTGATGAATTTTTATTCAAATTTATTTATAAATTTAACAAAGAGAATTTTATATAATTAAAGCTTAATTTATTTATTAAATAAATTTTAATATATAAATTTAAATAAATTTTTTATTAAATCAAATTTCAGGTGGCTCGGTAGTAGTCTGATTCATATACAACCTTATTTTCGATATGTTCGCCTCCGTTATTTTCCTTGTTGAAACAGGACACAAGGAAGGCTCATGAGCTGTTCGATTTTGGGCTATAGGAACACTGGTTTTTACTTTAAATTTAAATTAAGAACAAGGGTGAATTTGTCCTCTCAACTTTCATCCAGATCAAATAAATTTTAAATTTTTTTGGGTTAATCTAGTTATTAAATTTTTTAATACAAGTAAGTAATTATTTTAGATGATAGATATTATAAGATGAGATTATGGATTCGATCATTAGTTTCTTTAATTTCTTAATTGTTAAAAAAAAATTATTTAATTCAAATTACAAAGGAACCAATATAATTTTCTATGTCGTGACTGGTTCTGTCTAACATGAATCCGATCGACAGATTATAAACCTGAATCCAAAATTCTACATAGAGGAGTTGCACTTGGTTTGGCTGTTCATTTGGGTTGCAGGTGACGGGATAAGCAACGTATGATTATCAAACCATGGTTCATTATCTACAACTCACCTTAGATCAATATCATGAAAGAATTGAAACAGTTACAAACCGCCGAAATGTTTTTCACTGCACTGAAATTCATATATTTGTCTGTCAAGAGCCTCCCTACCAGGCACCACTTCAAACCGTTCTCATTCAGATGGTCTTCCCCCATTTTTATAACCAAGCCTTCTTCCTCCTCTTCATCAATATGCAGACTTGCATAAGCCTCGTCTATGGGCTGTTCATCATTTACACTTGACGAAGCCATGTGCAAAAAACAAAAAAATTGCCTACACATGACTCCTTATATACCCCCGCAAAAAAACTTGTCACATAGAGCAACACCATAACCCACTTATCACAAACATCACACGTACATTTTCTATTTTATTTAAAACACTTCAATTCTATTATATTTAAAAAAAATATTGTATGTTGCGTCCTGCAATACCACATTGCATTGCAGGATGTGACAAAAAAATTTATAATACTTTTTATTTTTTTATTAAATTATTAAAAAAGGTTATATATTATGGGTGTTTAAATCCTTATATGCATTTTAGATTTTAGATTCTAAAAAAATAAAAAAATTGATTTTCAAAAAAATTAAAATTAAAAAAACAAAAAAAGTATAACAGTCGTTATTATAAACAAGCGAATAGCAACATGGTCGCTATATTTAAATCATTACTCTCATATTTTTATCATTAATTATGTCTTTTAAGTTTACCTAAAACATCTTTCTTTTTATCTAAAATACTATAATTTTATTGCAACTAATACATCACTCTGATATTCCATCATTAATCATATCTTATATCTACATAAAAAAAAATTATTCAATTAAAAATAATTTTTTTCAATGTAAAAAATAACAAATTTGTAAACTTTTTAATGATTTTCTTTTTTCTTTCATTTTATTTGTTAAATTATTATTATTGAGATGTATATTAATAATATATTTTGGACTCAATCAACTTTATTTTAGAATTTTCAGTTAATAGTTAATATAAATTTATTTATTTTTATTTGGACTATGATATCAATATTAAAAATAACTAATAACAAACTAATTTCTTTTAAATTTTTATTTATACAATTAATTTTTAATAATTTGTAATAAACTAAATATTAATTTAAATTAAATTAGTAATTAAATAATTATAATGTATATTTATTTTTTAAATATTTTATATTAGTAAAAATTTAGATTCTAAAGCTAACTTTCAAATAATTTTTTTCAATATTTTAATAATATATAAATTAATAATAATAAGTTATGGTGCAATCTATAATTACTTTGTTTTATACAAAGTAAAATTCACTTTCTCAATAATTACCGTCAGACGTAATGAAAAGAAAGTAAAATCAAAGTGTTTCAAAAATATAGTAACCATAGAATCTCCCATAGGTTATTATTTATTGTTATATATTATTTTCAAATAATTTATATTATTAAAAATAAATTATTTTTTAAAATAGTTATTTATATACAATGTATTATATGGTTGGTTTAATTTTTATGAAGTAAAATATATTTTATTAATAATCATCATTAGATGATAAAATACATTTTCATCCAATGATAATTAAAATAAAATAAAATAAAATAAAATAGCTACAAATCAAAGTAATAATAGAATTTCTCTTTACATATTAACAATAATAATTGATAGTTATCATATTTATCAGCTATCAATTATCAACTATCTAATATTTATAACAGTTAAATCAAGGGTTATTAATTTTAGTCATTTTAGCTAATCTATCCGACTTTTAAAATTATGGCAAATTTGTATATGAACTTTTTTATTTGTTGCAAATCTATCAACGTTAAAATAGCATGTGTCCATGCTAACATGTCATGCATATGTAAGTTGATGTAGAAATCAAAAGAAGAAACTAGTAATTTTTCTATCTGTAACTTTCATTTTTTTTTGGCAAATATATTTTTACTTCTATTATGTAAATTTTAAAATTTTAATGAATTATTTTTTAGATATCAAAATTTTTTCTAACCCAAATTAATGTATCTTTTTTATTTCTTTTTAGTTCGATTATAGTTGTTATATTAAATTTTATCACAATCACTTGATTTTATTTATTATTTTAATAAGTTGAAATCACAATCAAATAAAAAATTCATCACAAATTTTAAATGTATTTTTATGAATATTTAAATTTTTTTTTATAAAAATATGCACATAATCACATAAAAAAATATCAGATTTGTAAATATAATTTAAAATTAGATGAAATTGAAATAATTAGTGAAGTTGACAGAATCTGCAAAAATAAAAAATAAAAAAATAAAGAATATATTTGTAAATAAAATGAAAGTTAGGGACAAACAAATTTATCAATTTTTTCTTCTAATTTCCGCATCAGCAAATAGGGGTGTGCAACCCTTCCGAATTGACCGAACCAAAAACTGAACTGACCCAATTCGGTTTGGCTCAGTTAAATAATATTTTCAAAATTTTAAAACCGAACTGAATTTTTGATTCGATTCAGTTCGGTTTTTACACTCAAAAAACGTTTAACTGAATTAATCAAAATTTTATTTATTTTTAAATAATATAATAAAAAATAAAAAATAATTTATATTTATAAAATTTTCGTTTGTTCGGTTTTCATTCTAAAAAAATTTGATTTTTTGGTCATTTCGGTTTTTTGGGTTGGTTCGGTTCGATCAAAAAAATGGTGCACACCCCTATCAACAAATAATGCACACACGTATGTCATATCAGTATAGACACATGCTATTTTAATCGTGAATAGATTTGCAACAAATAAAAAAATTTATATACCAATTTATCACAATTTTTAAAGTATGATAGATTAAAAAAAATGACTGAAATTCATGGTAGGATGATATAATAACCTTTAAATGAAATATGTCATGAAGGACGATGACAATAGTAATAGCATTGGAAGTTGGAAGTAGGGGTGTGCAACGGTTAAAAACCGAACCGACCGAATCAATTTCTTTTTTGAGAATGAAGACCGTGGTTGAACCGAGACTTTTAATTGGCTAGCGTGCGATTGATTTTTGGTTAACCGAAATTAACATAAAAAACTTAAAAAATGTAAAATAAATACATCAGATCCAGGTGATCTAACTAGCATAATTTCTCATTTTTCTTTAGAATTTTTTTAAAAAATGTTCAAAAAAGGTGTTGTTGAGGTTAAAATACGAACCATGGCCTTTATGGAGGCTTTACCACTAAGCCAAATATCCATCTTCATACTTAGATAGGGGTGGTCATCCCTTAGGCTAATAACTCTGACAGCTAAGTATTTAATAATATTGGCTCCACACCGTCTGATCGGTATTTACCGGACACTTAACTTGACACATTTCTTAAGTGTTAAACGACCAATAAATACCTGACGGGAGGTGAAGCTGATGAGAGGCTGCTCTCGCTTGCGTTCTCCCTCTGACAGAGAAGGAAGACACTGAAAATGTTGCTTTTGTTCTTGAATAGCTTCTTTCAAAAAGTTTTCTACCTCTTCGGTAAATATTTTGATAAAAGATATAATTTCTCGAATCTGAGATTTATTCGTTTTTAAATAGATACGTAACTCAACGAATATATATATATACACGGTAATTCTGCACATCCCTAACTGGAAGGTTTTGTTGCTCATCATCTAGAAATCTATGTTTATATGCACAATGAAAAAAAAAATCCATGTCTATGGACCATAGGTGTGTATGTTTTTGTTTTGGTTGTGATGGTGGAGACTGCGGTGATAGCAACAACGGAGGATGATGACCGGATGACAATGGTGGTGTGAAGATTGACGGTGATGATGATGATGATGGTGATGGCAATAATAACGATGACACTAAGGGAGGAGCTAAATTAAAAAATAAAATTGTAAATAGAATTTTCGTTCATATTAATTTGATCATCAAAAATTAATTTATATTAATTTAAGGATTGAATGCAAGTTTCAATAGGCAAATTAATTATTGTCTTCAAAATTTATTTAAAAAAATATAATATATAATAATAATAATAATTTTCAGTAAAATTTAAAAATTAAATTGAATCATATAAAATTGATAATAATTTTTTAAATATTAATATTTTAACTTTAATTAATTTAATTTGATTGATATAAAATTATAAAAATATTAAAAAATATTTTAATAATTATATAATTATATATATCATATTTTAATTTGGAGACATAAAATATTTCCTCAATTACACGTAAACTAAATGCAAATCTGATGTGGCAAATATCGAAAGCTAGGAAACCGGAAACGTAAGAAATTGCATTTCAAATAAACAATAATAAAAATAAAAAATAAAATTAAACAATTAATAATATTATTAATAATAAAGTGCTGCGGCTGTGTTCTTGAAAAAAAAAATGCTATATAAATATATAAACCCAAAGGAAACGAAAAAGAAAGGGGAATTTTCGCAGTGTCTTTTTTCTCTTATTTCTGTGTATCATTCATTGTTGTAGAAGAGGAGCTGCTGCTGCTTGTCTGCCTCCAATCCTGTCTTTATTCGTCCATTCAATCTCTTTTGTTCTTATTATATTTATTTTTACTTTGTCTTTATTTTTTACTATCAAATAAAATAATTAATTAATATATATTTTTTTATAATTTTTTTCTTCCTTCCTTTCTTTAAGGTTTATTATCCTCTCTTAAATCTCCTGCTTGTAATATTGATCTCATTTCTTTGTCTTTTTGTTCTTTTGTTTTTCTTCTTTTTCCCAATTTTTCTTCTTCTAAGAACAAAGAGTGAATCCCTTTTTAGATTGATACTGAATCTGGGTTCATGGATCAGAATGGAGTAATGGGATTTTTTTGGTTTTGACTTCTATTGGTGAGTGAATGAGACATGGGATTGAAATCTGTTGGTGGGTTTTTCAACTTCTTAGCTAAACTCAATTTGGGTGATAAAACCCAATTGGTTAATCTCTGATCAATATTCATATATTGTTTTCTTGGGTGTATTTATAGCTGATGAAGCAATTCTGGGTAGGTGTTTGATTTTTGGGGTTTTTGCCCTTTTTCTTGTTTTTTGGAATTCCTTTTTTCCTTTGAGGAGGGTCAATGGATGAAGTAGGGACTAATGAAGGACCAGAATTGGAGGCTTCTTCTTCGATTAGTTGGCAGCCGAAGCTAAAAGCTTTTGAGTCTTATACGCCAGGGAATGAAGCTGATAATAATAAGAAGGAAACTTTGCGTGTTGTTGTTAGAAAACCTGTAAGTGTGTTGCTTCTTTTGGTTTGCATTTATGTGGCTCGTTGGATTGCTTAACTGTGAATTTCTTATTGATATTTTTGCTGTGTTTCAGTTTGCATATTAAAATGTGAGGCTTGAATGTATGAGATATGAAAATTTTAGAATTTCGAGAATGAATAGCAGCTGTTTTGTGGTGAAGTGGGCTCTTTTATAGAACTGGTGCCAAATATAATAATGGGAGCTTTAGTCATATATTCATATAACTGCCCAGATTCTAAAGCACAAATTGATGAAAAGGAAAATGGTAATTTTAGTAAAGAGTGCTGCAGTTTGTAATGTATGATTGTCATGCTTCGATTTGGTTGTTCTATTCTACCTATCTCATCACATAAAAAGGAACTGAACTTCTAGATCACCTTCCCTGTTTGAAACTGTAAAGCATTGAACTTGGTGGAAGAGGCAAATATATAGGTGCAATTTAATGATGCAACTTTGGAATACAAGGATAGGACTCAATCTGACCAAATTTGTTATGCAATTTTAGATCCCAAGTTTCTGATTACAACCTGTTACATCTGACCCATGTCACTGGGTTATTTAAGTGAAAAATCTCAGAAGTTGTAAAGACAGAGAAGCATGCAGCTGCAAGCAAAAGAGAAGGGAAAATGCATGGTAATAGAAGGCATGTTATAGAAAAATAATCTTCCAAGCCTAAATTGTACCTGATGACATTCAGAAGGAGATTGTCAAAAATTTGTGTGTAGAGTGTATAGAAGATCCTGCAGCCTGCATTGGTCAGAAATTCTTAAGGCACAGAGAAACAGGTTACATGGTTCTTACAGCCATTGGTTGGTTTCAAGATCAGGCATATTACTTGAAGCTCTTCTTGGCAACCAAAAATCTGATTGAAACTTTGATTCGGACTTTTCATCTACCAGAAAAGCAATTTTTTTTTTTTGGAAAAATATAGTGAATCCTTATGCTGGATACTTGATGGTTAAATGCCTAGACTAGAATTACATAGGGCTATAGAGTGTGCATAATGGAACACATACCAACCAAACCTGATTAGTTTGAAATTGAAATTTATTCTAGTGGAAGATAAGTGCACACAATAGTGTTATAAAATGATGGAAGAAATTGTTCAGTTACGCCTTGTATATGGATGTTATGTAGATAGCTTTTATTGATGCCAGGATATGAGAAATTATTATTATTATTATTATTTTGTGACTGGGGGGAGGGGCCTGAGATACGTTTTATAAGGTTGGTTTGTTGATTGTTAAAGCCACACTATTTTTTTTAAGTGTCGTTGTGTATTTGGGTTGGTTGCTTTTGCTCTTGGAACTCATCAAAGGTCTATGATGCATGGGTGGCACCTCTTGTGCTTGTTTAAACCCCTGGGTTGATCTTCCATATGTATTTTCTAATCCATTTAGAAGTTGTATAATATTGTTCTAGCAAAAATATTTTGGTGAATGTTGGATAAGCAGAGAGTCTCCCTTTGGTATATGAATGTGATAAAGGATATGTATGAAGGGCATTGGCAAGTTTGAGATTTGTTGTACTTGTTAGACTTGAAGTGGAAGATTCCCTTTCATTGTAGCCTTACACAAAGTTTTTGATTCAGTCCTTCTCCCTTTGCTCTGTTAATGACTTCATGAATGGATTAACTAGGCATGTTGAAGATGATGACCAACGTTCTATGCTATTTGCTGATGATGTTCTCTTATGTGAAACCAGCACTGCAGTAAACCAAAAGTTGAATTTATTTTGTGTCTAGTTTTTGAATGTTTAAGAGTTGATAGAACTAAAATGGAATTTAGGAATTGCAAATTTAGCAAAGCTAAGGGCTAGCAGAGTTGAAGAAAAATTGGCGAAGAGCTGTCAATCCATTTCTGTTTTTTGGGTTCCATCATGTGAAAAGAGGAAACTAGAAGAACATTGAAAAAATATCACCATGGAATTAAGATGAGATTGTAGAAACTGACAAGTGAGGTATATGATCATAAAGTTGTTGTTAAGATAAAAGGAAAATTTATCAAATGATTGGACCATTGCTTTATGGAAGTAAATGCTAGGCAATGAAACAAAATGTTGAGAGATTGAATGAGAATTTTGAGATGGATATATACAAATACAAGGATGGATTAGATAAAAGAAACTTGTATTCTGTGGAAGGCAAATGTGCAAATAATTGAGGACAAGTCAAAAGCAGGGAGTTGATTTGGCCATATTTTCAAAGAACCATACATGCATAGCCAATAACTTCTAGTTGTAGGACATAGTAATGGGGGAGTTAGACTTAAATAATATATTGAAGCAGCGGGAGAGTTAGAGACCAAAATAAGACATTGAAGCAATGGGAGAGTTAAGACCTAAATAAGACATTGAAGCAATACTATATCAACTGGTAAGCTAAGCTGAATGGCTTAGTTACACTTAGGCTGAGTGTTAGGCTAGTTTAATTGATTACCTATTAGTAAGGAATTAAAATATGTTTAAGAATCAGTAACTTAGAAATTTCTTGATATTTTGGATTTTATATAAATGTATGGAATTATGAGATTGCTTGAATGGTATAGGTGGTAATGTTGATTACGAGAAGAAATGTTGCAATTTATCTCTCTTTCAATGGATTATGTTTCTTAGAACACTTGACAACCGAGTAATAAAAACTTTACATAATTATTGTCCTTACATTTGTTTGTTCCTTGGCTAAAAGCTGCTTTTGAGTTCATAGGATAGAATATCTGATTTCTTCCCTGTTTACTTAAGGGCTTGTGTGGTTTGCCCTGTTCTTGTTTTGGAAGATTTAGGTTAGTGTTCTTTGCTTTCTTTGTTCTAAATCTATTTTCTGAATCGAAAGATCCTCATGGTCCTATATATTGGGCGTTCAGTCTTTTTTTATTCTTGGCTGACCATTTAGACGGATTAGATTGGATCTTACCTGGGTTTGACGAAATCTGCTATCTGAGTGATCTTGAACTTCTGATAACTGCAGGTTGCAAATTTAAAACTTCATGATTATTAGACATTACCTTTTGGTTATACTTGATGTCAGGAAATTACATTGAAATCCTGGTGGCATTATGTGTGTACTTTTGAGACTTTACACGGTGTCTAAATTTTACTTATTTAATACTATGTAATCATAAATTTTGATGATTATGAACACGATTGTCATTATTCATTAATCATGTAGGTGGCTCAAAACATATTCTAAGTATGGTACATAAGGACATTTGAGGTTTCTCAGTTATTGGTCTGAAAGCCTTGATGTTGCCCATGTGCACAAAGATGTTAGTGGTTAGTTCCAGGGCTTTATATAATATTATCAAGAACAATATCAGTTTTGGAGACCGTGTAACAAACCCGATTAAATTGGGTGCATGGGACCAAAATGGTTGCTACTGGTGTGAATTTTTAAAAATAATTGGAAAAGTTAATAAATTTATATGCAGTACATTAATTCAATAAACGGCTAATAGTTTATTCTGTGACAGGTGACATCATTTCTATTGATTTTTCCTTGCTATGAGCAGTTGAAGCACTCTTGAATTGAAATTGGTTCGGACGGATTTTTTTTTTTTTTGCTTACTAGCAGTTTTATTTTTTGCAGTTGGTGTCAAGGCTAACCAAAGACATAGTTGAGACATATCAAATATGCAATCCACAGTTCAAGTATTCTGAAGAACTAAATCCTAAAAGATATCTGACCAGCCCATCAATTGGAGTCTTGAATGACGGATTTGACAATGTGAATTCTGATCTTATTCTGGCTGTAAACTTTGCCTTGGTCAATCTAGAGACACAGAAAAGGTTTGTTTGTGGTTTTCATTTTTGTCTCCTCTGTAATATTTCACCTTTTTGCTAGAAAAAAATCTTTTATTGCATGTTGTTGTGCAACCATAGTGATTGACTTACTTTGAAGGGGACAGTGCTGCAACTAGAGGTACATAGGTTTAAAGGTGGCTAGTTATTGCTGGAATTGATGATTGGGAACAACCAATTAAGGTTTCTGTGACTGGATTGATGGCATTTTGCTTAATTCAGTCTAATGATAATAATAGTTTGAATAATAGAAGGAGAAAACGAGAAGAATGGTGTAGAAACAGAATATGCAGCAAAGTGAGGTCTGTGAACAAGCTATGAAATATACTCCTTGGTACATGGAGTCCATTTTAAGTTCAGTGAACATTCATAAAAAAAATCCAATATTCTCTTGCTGTTCACTGGTGCGTCTTCTAAACCAAAGGAAGATTGTACGTTTGCAACTTTTAAAGTACGAGGTTCAATATGTGATGATCTTCAAAGCTTTAGAATGTTTTGTGTGATTGTTCCTAATTTTAATTTCAAAAATTTTCATGACCTGTTGCTTATGTCACATTTGCAGATACATTGTTAAAGATGTTCTAGGCCATGGGACTTTTGGGCAAGTTGCTAAATGCTGGGTTCCCGAAACCAACAGTTTTGTTGCTGTGAAGATAATTAAAAATCAACCAGCCTACTATCAGCAAGCTCTGGTTGAAGTATCTATTTTAACAACAGTAAGTAAAATCCTGAATTTGGCTGCATATCCCCCTGCAGCTGTAATACTAATATTGAAATTTTTATGTTGCTATTTACAGTTAAACAAGAAATATGACCCTGAAGATAAGCATCACATTGTCCGAATTTACGATTACTTTGTGTTTCAGCAACATTTGTGCATTTGTTTTGAACTACTTGACAGAAATCTGTAAGTTATGGTAACCTCCCAGTTTAGTTTTCAAGCAGCTCTATGTTAGAGGGGTTCATCTTTCCATGACATAGTCTTTGTCAACATTAATTGGTCGGTTTTATTCTCTTATACAGCATGTTCTTGACATTGTACTAAATTTTCAGGTATGAGCTTATCAAGATAAATCAATTCAGGGGGTTATCATTAAGCATTGTTCAATTGTTCTCTAAACAGGTTTAGCAATTTTTGCTTAGAAATCAAGTTACTGCCATGCTGCTCTTTATTGGAGTATCTCACATTTTACTTTCCCCCTTTGTGTTTCTGACAAGATTTTGCGTGGGTTGGCTCTGTTAAAAGATGCTGGGATAATTCATTGTGATTTGAAGCCAGAAAACATTTTGTTATGCACAAGGTGAATTCCTTATATCGATGAGTTTTGGGACAAAGTCTATAACAGCTCTTTCTTTCTTTTCAACTAGATTTCTTTTATTGTGGGATTACAGTATGAAGCCAGCAGAAATTAAAATAATTGACTTTGGATCTGCATGCATGGAGGATCGTACTGTTTACTCCTATATCCAGGTTCACATTGATGTTTGTTGGCACACTTTTTTGTAGTTGTTGTTATTATTATTATTATTATTGTTGTTGTTGTTGTTGTTGTTGTTGTTGTTGTTGTTGTTGTTATTATTATTATTATTTAATAGTCATGCAGAGGTCTATCTAATTGCATATTTCTGTTTATTCTGCAGTCTCGTTACTACAGGTCTCCTGAAGTCCTTCTAGGATATCAGTATCCTTTTAAAATGTTGCACTGCTATCTTCCTATTGCATGTTTATCTGTTTGCTTCTGTGTGACATGTAACATTTAATTTGGAAGTAGTTTGAAGTATCCTGCTACTGCTGCGACAACTAATATCTGGCAGTCACTGCCATCTTATGGAAGTCATTACCTTGCTTACTTTTGTACTTGTCATAATCCCCTGCCCTTGACTGCCATTACTAGCTACCTTTTCGTCTTTAGTGGAATTTATCATGCTTTAATTCCTACTGGTTTTTGTGCTGTTAAGCATTACTTTCTGAAATTAAGCCTGAAATTATTCCTCTATTAAACTTTAAGTTGCTGTGATGACTTTTGATTTTTATAGTTATCTTAATAATGATCTGTGTATACTTTTGCTTTCCTGGTATCATGGGGGTTTAGCTTGGACCTTAGCTCTTTTCCAGATATACTACAGCCATTGACATGTGGTCCTTTGGGTGCATAGTAGCAGAATTATTTCTAGGATTGCCACTGTTCCCCGGAGCTTCAGAATTTGATCTTTTGAGGAGAATGATTGAAATACTTGGGTAGGTCTCTTTCCTTTCTGCTGGTAACCAAGGTCTACAATGTATTGTCGTCTTCTCAAGCTCCTGTTTATTCTGCAATTTAGTATTTGAATTTTTCTTTTATCTCTTGACTAATCTAATATCCCTGTTAATATCACTTCTCTGCGCGGAAGTTTGTTATGGCTGGGAAAACATTTAAGACATACTTGAAGATTATCGTGGTCTCTTAGTCCTTGGCATTTGACAATTTTTTTTTTTAGTTTTATTTATTGCCTGCTTTTTCTCAGCACCTTCTTATCTGATTTAATCATATTGGTTTTGAAAAGCAGTAATCCTCTGTTTTCTAATTTTCCCAACCATTTTATGTTGTATACGATTTTCTATTATTGTTGCTGTATGCAGTGGCTCTCTTCACAGTTCCTTTTATATTGAAGCTCAAAGAATCTTGTTAGCCAACCAAGTGGGTATTCCCTTGCAGTTATTCTGAGTGGCCTTTTTATGTGTGGTTTCATTGTTGTAGTGGACAACCCCCTGATTATCTACTAAAGGAAGCAAAAAATACAAGCAAGTTCTTTAAGTGCGTTGCAAATATCCACAATGTAGAGAATGCTGAAATTTCCTTGGGCAGCAAAAGTGCTTACCAAGCATTAACAGTGGAAGAATATGAAGCAGTAAGTGTTCAAAATTCCAGCTCTGGAAGTAAAGAAAATCAGTTAATAGACGAAAAGGAATGGGCTTCATATGATTTCTTCTTTAGAGCTTTTACAGAGATAAACTATGTTGTCCTTTCTTCCTCTTCTGATATTCATTTTGTCCTTATTTGCTGAGAGGCCTGACTCTGATGGATGGTGGTTTTGCTCAGAGGGAGTTGAAAAAACCATCTATTGGAAAGGAGTATTTCCATCATAAGAACCTTGAGGCAATTGTTACAAACTATCCTTACAGAAAGAATCTGCCACAGGAAGACATTTTGAAAGGTTACTTATATATCTGCAGCATCAGATTGTGACAATTTTTATTTTTAAAATTTTTCCATTTGTTGGAGGTTGCTGATGGTTTTTGTATAATTAACATATAACAGAAAGTCAAGTACGATTAGCCTTGATTGATTTCTTAAGAGGGCTTGTTGAGTTTGATCCTGCAAAAAGGTGGTCCCCGTTTCAGGTAATTGAATTTTGCTCTAGTTTTCAACAATTTCATCACATCTTTAGACTTGATTGCTCCTGCAATGAGATACGAATTTGAAGCTATGAATAAATAGAGTTGTGCCTCATTTATTTGCAGGCTTCAAAACACCCTTTTGTAACTGGGGAACCTTTCACCTGTCCTTACAAACCTCCTCCGGAGACTCCTCGTATGGTAAGAAGTTCAAATTTTAGACATTTTATGTGTTATTGACTTCTTTATTATAGTAGACCGTTTTCTCTCCTAAAAATTGTTAGTTTGAAGGAACCCTTGTCCCAATGTTGGTGCTTGGTGCTTGACATCCTTGTTGCATTTAATAGCAGATTGTGATTTGTGGGTGACATGCATCCATACCCATTCTAGGGTAACAGCTTCCATATCGGTTTTTGTTTATAACTTGACATGTACACTTCTAGGTGGGGAGCTGTCTAAACTTTACCTCTGATTTTGCATCCAATTACAGAATCATGAAAAAAGGAAGCAGAATTAGATGTAATCGGTTTTGCAAAATTGCTGGTTTTCCTCTTGTTTATTTCTCTTCCCTTCACCCCTCTTCCATTCTTAATGCTTAGCATGTCTGTAACTCTATATTAGTTATGGTACTCTTTAACTTTCTTGGATTACTTTCATTGTTGGGGTTTAGGCTCATGTCTCATTGTATTATTCTTTTCAAATTGATATTCATCTCTTTGTCTTCATATCTGCAGCCTGTTGCACAAAATTTTAGGGTAGACCATCACCCAGGTGGTGGGCATTGGTTTGCTGCTGGTCTTTCTCCTAACGTAAGCATCTTTCTTTCCCCTTCATATTTTTCCATGGTTTTCATAACCAGTGGGCATTGTGCATATTATCTTCACTTCACGCATGGAAGAAGAAAAACGGAATTGAAATTCTTCAAATTCATCAGGGCAAATTCCACCTGTGCTTATAAATTTACAGGCAAACAGATGCAGAATAAGGAAAATTGGGATATAAAATTTACTATGGCGTTACTTTCAATGCAGATTCCGTGCAGGACCAGAGTTTCCCTTCATAACAGCCCTCACTTTCAAGTGGTTCCGTATGCACATGGTAATAGTTATGGCAGTATAGGAAGCCATGGCAGCTACAATGATGGTATTGGCCTTGGAAGCAGTTACGGAAGTTACGGTGATGGCAGTAATATGTTTGCATATTATTCACCAGTTGGTCCATCTGGGATGAACATGCATGCACAGGCTGGTCTATCAATGCTAGGAAGTAGTCCAGATGCAAGACGGAGGTTTATCCCATATTCACATCCAAATGGAATTGGTATGAGTCCGTCAACAGGGAATTTTGCCCCACTCCCTCTTGGCACTAGTCCCTCACAATTTACTCCACCAAGTTCCTACAGTCAAGTGTCAGCTGGTTCTCCAGGACACTATGGTCCAACTTCACCAGCAAGAAGTAATTGTCATGGATCACCTTTAGGAAAAATGGCTGCAGTAACCCAATTCAATAGAAGAAAAAGTTGGGGGTACTCTGGAAGTTCTCCGTCTCAAGAGAGCACACCATCTTCGCACCGGCAAGGACAATTTGCTGACGGAGCGAGTTCTACCCAACCTGACGGAAATCCTTCTGTATTTGGAAGTTCACCATCACATCGGCAGTCAAATTCTGGCACTGCAAGCTGGATGCATCAGCATGGAGGTGGTGGAATTGCTGCTGGTCACTCTACCATTCAGAATATGCCAGGCTCTTTCAAGCCTTCTGGCATGCAATTCTCTAAAAATGTTGGGCAGGCTCTTGATAAGCCTGAGGCTAGTGTGTCATTGCCAGATCCTGGAGATTGGGATCCTAATTACAGGTAATTAACTAGAATTTTCATATTGCAATGCAAACTTTAACCACATCAAAATTACAGATTCCTGTTTTGGATTATGTGGACTGCAATTAGACATTATTAATGAGATGATAAGGTAATAAACTCACCTATCCTGTTATCACCAGGACAAGATGTGATGGATGCTCCCCCCACCACCAAAAAAAAAAAAAAAAAAAAAAAAAGAAACCAAACCTGAATTAGTGAAACCAAAATAAATATAATTGGTTCAGTCTGTTTTTTCTTTTAGGGTTCCTATTGGGCCAATTTTGCCAATGATAGATATATATTTGGAATTATCACTGATTTTTTTAGAAAATGTATATCTAATTCATATATTAGGAAAAAAAATTATAGTTGTAAAGCTGCTTAAAATCCATAATTCTGTTTATTTGGTCTAATTGGTTAATAAAAGGAATGAATTTATGAATTTTGTAAACCGACCTAAACTAACTGAAGTTTGTCAGTTCAATTATTCAGGATATTGCTCAGCCTTGATAATAAACTCACCTATTTTGTTATCACCAGGCCAAGATGTGATGGATGCTCCTCCCCACCCCACCACAAAAAAAAAAAAAAAAAAAAAAAAAAAAAGTTTCAAACCTGAATTAGTGAAACCAAAATAAATATAAATTGGTTCAGTCTGTTTTTTCTTTTAGGGTTTCTATTGGGCCAATTTTGCCAAGGATAGATATTTATTTGGAATTATAACTGATTTTTTTAGAACTTGTATATCTAATTCATATATCGGGGAAAAAAATTATAGTTATAAAGCTGCTTAAAATCCATAATTCTGTTTATTTAGTCTAATTGGTTAATAAAAGGAATGAATTTATGAATTTTGTAAACCGACCTAAACTAACTGAAGTTTGTCAGTTCAATTATTCAGTTTAACAGGATATTGCCAGCCTTGGCTTTAGATTGAAGATTACTGGACATTAAGATTTAAGTTTTTATAATTTTGAGCTATAAATTGGTTGAGCATATATTTATTGCCCCATATTCTCTACCCTGGCCCAATTTCCGCCTCTAATTTATAATTGAATTAATCAATTTTCATGTCATATCAATATTGTCAACTCCTACTATAGGAAAATGTACATTTCTTATTGGATGTGATGGAACAAATTTAAATTTTGTTTAACTGGAAGCTGGTTTTGATTTTGACATGGAATGTAGCATTTTGTGATTGTACTTCTTTTTATGGAATTGGGCTGCTTTATATTAAGAATTCATTTTGCATGACCCGGATTTCCAATATTCTATGTCATATTAAAAAAAGGAATGAAATCACACCATGGTTGCTTATTTTGGGATCTGCACAGTTCTAGTTAGATTTACATCTTTGGTATTCATGTCTCTATTTTCTGCTTATAGATTTGTAATTCTTATCATCTATATTTAAAAGTGCATTACTTGTTCAGGAGTAACAAGGAACATTTATTTGGCTTTTCCATCATTATAAAATTATCGCTCTAGATGGTATATCTACTAAGAGTATGTTGGATCTGTATATTTCTGTTGTCATTAATGATTGATGTCACTGAAAGGATTCAGTGGTAATTTGGATGCTAATAGCTGTGTTTAACCTGTAATAATTAAGTAATTATGAAATCCTGTGCTGATATGGCATCAATTATTCATGTTCCAGTGATGAACTTCTTCTTCAAGAGGATGGTTCAGACGTCAGCTCCTTAAGTGCTGAGTTCAGCAAAGGCATGCATCTTGGTTCTGGTGATCCATCAGCTGGTTTTGGAAGATCTAACCGTGCATCAAACCAAAGCTCCAGTTCATTGATTCAAAGGTATTCTTTTATATCTTTTGATTATATTCATATAGCTTCTTTCCATTGCATATCTGTTGGACTAAATATCAAATTACAGGTTTATTTTTGAGATTTTTTTTCCTTTATGAAAATGGTGCAGCTTCACAATAATCAAATAATGCAATAATGGATATGCACTTCAAATGAAAAATAGTAAAACCTCTTTATAATTATATTATATATAAGAATAACCTTTATATGGTCATAAAAATTTTGGTCCCAACTTGAGCCAGTTATAAATAAGAATAAACTCAACATTGTAATAAGTTATAATTTTTTAAGTCCTGTCTTAGGAAAATTTGCCTTCACATGATAATAACCATATGTATATTTAAAAATATATATGCTATGTTGCATTAAAAATATTAAAGAGAATATAACATGTTAGGCCCTTTAAAATGACTGCATATTTTCAAAATTATATGGACAAATGTTTTAATATCTTAAAATTATGTTTTTAAATGTATCAATATCTTAAAATTATGTTTTTTTTTTTTTTTTAGTATATATAATAGTTGTATTGATATAGTACATATTTATGTCAAATAAAAACTTTTATAACTACAACTCTATCAAGTTATAGCCTTCTCATAGTAATAAAATTAGTCTAGCTTCAATACCATGACTATGGAGAGATTTTACTGAATATTTTAAATGAACTTGAAATATTAGTGACAAAACATGGAAGCTACTGATTGTGAAGTTTTTGGGATTTGGTCGTCTCATAGAAGTAATAACGGCACTAGTAATTTTATTTTGAATACTGTTTTCTTATTGCTCTTTCCTGCACCTGTGGTTTTATATGATGTGTATCAGACAAAATGGACCTATACAAGTATATGCACACACAGAGGTGGGCAGCCCTCCTACAGCTCATGATTTGCATTCTGGATATGGCCGTTCAATGTCAAAGCCTTCTCATTTCATGCCACATATCTCACAAAACTCACCAAGCCGATTAGGACAGCAATCCCTTCCGCGCTATAATCAGGGAAGACAGCGGGGTAGTGAATGGACTCATATCAAGGTCCAGCCCCCTCAATCCAGCTTTAATTCTGGGGGTCCTCATTCTCCAGGAAATAGTTCACTCAATAATGGCATGCCATGGGGTATTTCCTTTTACATTGAGAAGCCACTTCCTCTAGTTTCTCTCTTCCATTATTCTTAATTCTTTGTAAGAACAACATTTGTTGAACTCCATAGTTTCTGTGGGAGTTGTAATAAATTGATATGATTCTGATGATACTACATTCTCTTGTAGGGCGTAGGGCCAACTATCCCGTCACAAGTATTCCGCCGGCATCCCGAGGCAGAAAAGACTACGGAAGGATTGCCTAGTTTTGGAATCAGCTTATTTTTTTCTTACTGTGAGGGGTTATGTTTTGAGTGTTGGAAAGAAATTTGTACTCAATAGTTCACAAGCCTAGTGGGCTGATGCTAAGAAATTCCTCACCCAGACATGTTCATTCATTGTGCTTGCATAAATATAATTCATGGTTGTGGTTTCTTTCTTCTTCCATAACATTTTTTTAACAATTCTTCCACAGCATTTCACTTGCAAGTATCTCTTATTTTCATTTTTCCTCTCTCCTTATTTAATCACAATTGCATGACTCTGGATTTTCAATATGCTTATTTCACTAACCTGAAAGATTACATTTTATTACTTTGAAGGAACCTAACCTGTTTATTGAAGTGTAATTTGCAGATGCTGTGAAGTGTCAGTTGGGGGTTGAGGTCAAAGGTGGCAACTGGACAATTCAAGTACGTTATATGTTGTGATATACTTTTCAAGCTTTGGAATTGTATAGATTTTGGACATCATTTGCTTGAAATAGTGTTGGCTGTAAGATTTAATTGCACAATCAGGCGAGATGTCGATTGTTAGTTTTGTTTAGAGTTCCTTCCTGTTTAGCCACTCATTCTGTGTACTTGATGAGTTTTATGGTCTGCAGCTCCGGACTGCTGCACCAAGAGAAGATTTGTTTTTGCCATACCGGGGCTTCGAAGTCATTAGTCATGCTTTCTATGTTCATTTAATTGTGACGTGGAGTGTACGATTATTCTTTTTGATTTTGTACCTAGTTATGCTAATCTTGTTCCGTAGATGATATAATTTCATAGCCAAGCTAGCTAGCTAGCTTTATTAAAGTGGCCTTATGCCCATGCATTATTTTGGGTAAAAAAGACTATCATAGAGCAGAATAGGGCATGCCTGTGCAGCAAGTGCTGAGAGTATTTCTAAGGAAAATGCTGTCCAAATTGCCTATTTAAACTGTGGTATACTTGTACAAGTTATTGTCTTTACTTATATTTTTTTAAGTTAGTGGATTTTGATCAAGTCACTTTTGCCAATGAAGGTGGTTGATACTCAATGATTCCTTTTTTGCATCTCGTAGTCTAAATAAACAATAAATGACCATCCTTGTGTGCTCAGTTGTTATGGTGGATAGCCTAACTTGTTTATACCAAATTCAGTAGTCAAATTCCACGTTTGTTTTAAACAAATTCCTTCAACTTCTAAAACTGCAAGCTTTTGTTATACAATAATATGAACGTACAAAAAAAAAAAAGAAAAAATTATTCATTGAGAGGCGTTGGTCTTATTACATGGTATAAATAGTTATTTTATTTTATTTTTGAAAGTAACTAGTTATTTTTTTTTAATCTTTATATACTTCTACCATTTAAACTTGAAATGTTTGTAATTTTTATAACTAAAAATATTAATTAGATCACCTTTAATTAGTATTTATTGTTTTCATTAAGCTAATGAGTACTAAGGTATAGTTTTAATAAAAGTAAGCTAATAATTTGATGATATTCATATTAAAAAAATCAAATTAAAATTTTGCCCTTGTATTAAAATATAATATATTAATGAAATTAATGAAAAAATAGTTAAATAATAATTTCTTTTTAACTTAATTTTAAACTATAGAATTCAAATTTTACGGTAAACGAAGGAAATTATTCTCTGTTGTGTATCACCTCCTGATAATATATTAAAAGATGAAAGTGTGTGGAGCAGAAGCACATAATGGTGACGTGTAATGTGGGGCCCACAATCCTTCGATTGGCATTGTTATTTACATGTATTCATTCAGTTCTGTCGTTGCTGCTGCGTGTGGCCATAGAAGTGTCAATTTTTTTTTATAAATACTTCTAGAAATTAAATGCAAATATAAATGAAAACCACCCATAAAAAAAAAAAAAAAAAAAAAGGGACAGATTTGATGAGATGAGAAGAGGCAGCAAAGAAAATATAGAAATAGCAAAATGGCAAAGTGTACACCACTCAGCCATGGCCCCAATATCTCCTCTAGCCAATAGCATCTCTCCATCATATATCTCTACTTCTTCTCTTTTTTTTTTTTTTTTTTTTTTTTTTCTTCTCAGATAAAAACTTCCCTTTAACAAAGATTTATAATAAAAACATTATTTATTTAATAAATTCAATAAAGCAAAAAAAAAAAAAAATCATTCTTTCTACCAAAACATTTCAACTACAATAAGAAAGTTCCATACTTTCTTTATCAACTGTTTCTTGTTACCTTTGGAATCTCCACCTTCTTCTCTTCTTCTTGTTGTTTTGGTGGACTAATAGTAGTGTTGTTCTTGTTCAGGTATGCATGCCATTCATTGTTACCCTTCTTTTACATTACATCTTTCTTTCTTTCTTTACAATATATTATGTTGAATTGTTCTTTTTCTTGTTCTTGTTCCCTTGAGTGCTTTTCTTGGATTTGAGACAGTGGAATTTTTGTGTAATCCAGAGTGACTGATGGACCCCAATCTTGTGATCTTTTATTATGTTTATCAGAGATGTAAATTGGGTTTTTGCTGAATTCGGAGTTAAATGTTAAAACGGTAGAAGCTGCAAGTTTAATATCTTAAAAAATCTACATGCTAATATGCCCCCTGAATTCATGATTTAACACCCTTGAATTACATGCTTGGCTTGAAGGACATATTTATAAGACTGCTACAAATTTTAGTTCTTGACAACAAATTCAAGAATTGATCTTGCGAATATGTCAAAATTCTATAGCAATTATTCTAAACTCTGGTTTAAGGATTCTATTAGTACGAGAAGTCTTAGTGCGTTTAGTTTTTCTTTTCTTTTCTGTTGCTTAAACCATTTATTGTTCAAGAATCCAAAGTCGAATTCAAGAGCGTTCTGTTGGGTATATAATAAAAGGTTGTTGGATCTGTATCCCCTGCAACTGCATAATATTGCTGTATTCGCTGATATTGCTCTGCTGTATATATGTATGGCATGTTCTAATGTTCAAACAACATGCATCTTTTCTTTTTCCTGGTTTAGTTCATTCATTTCAAATAATTAGACTTTAATACTGTTTTCTGTTGTATTGCTTGAGAAAGAAGTATACGAACTCTAATTATCTTTTTCACTTCTATTGCCAGAAGGGCAAGAAAGTGGTGTTTCAGAGATTTAGCACGCAATACATCTTTTTCTACACTGAGCTTATTGAGTTGGGTACGGTTAAAGAGCTATAACAAATTTTGCTTCATCAAATTGGCTAAGAGCTGGTAATGCTTTTTGAATATACCTGAAAGGAAGCCATATGATGGCCACTGCTGCAGTTATTGGACTTAGTGCAGGAAAGAGGCTCTTGAGTTCAACCTTTTATTATTCTGACCTAACAGAAAAGCTTTCCGGTGCCAATGATCATGGGCCGACCCATCAAATTGCTCCAACTAAGACTGTGATAGTTGCGAAGAAGTCATCAAATTATGGCTCCAGTTTCCCATCTTCCAATCGAACTACACAGTCTATTAAGGCTCTGAAAGAACATGTGGATACTGCCTCTACTCTCTCAACTGTAGCAACAAGGTTCAAGACTTTCAGTGATATGGAAGAGGAAAGTTCTGATCTTGACTACTCGGTAGAGGCATTGCTTTTGCTGCAGAAGTCTATGCTTGAGAAACAATGGAATCTTTCATTTGAAAGAACAGCCTTAAGTGATTCACCAAGTAGAAGAAGTCAGAAGAAGATACCTGTCATTTGTTCTGGGATTTCTGCTCGGCAGCGGAGAATTACTATTAGGAGGAAGAGTCTAAACCAGAGTAAATCCTCAATGCAAGCTAGTGTCTTTAAGCAGCTAAAGTCAGCTGTTAGTCCTGAGCTGCTGCAGAATCGTATGAAAGGTTATGTTAAGGGTGTAGTAAGTGAAGAGCTGCTGTCCCATGCCGAAGTTGTGCGCCTGTCAAGTATTATAAAAGCCGGGCTTTCCTTGGAAGATCATAAATCCAGGTGAGATATGAACTTATCAATTGGTGATATCTTTCAATTCTGTGAAGAGATATGTCTGCATATTTTAGTTAAATTTCTAAGACAAGTTGCTCTGCAATTCCAAATACGTTATTGTCTATGTAGATTATTTTGGAAAATATTGAACAATTAAGTTTTTATAAATATTACAGAACCATAATGCCAATGTGGCACATGTTCACATAGGGTGGTACAATAAGTTTTATACAAAAATTTATGGGAGAAATAGCACTATCCTATTCTTCAAATTTAGGAACTTGTAACTTGCTGTCTACTTGAAATAGCTTATCCATTTCCAACGTCAGAATTGCTTCTTTGGGAAAGAAACCAATTTAACTTTGTCAATTCTATTTTGTCTGTTTACTTTGCAACTTCCAGGCTGAAGGAAAGATTAGGATGCGAGCCATCTGACGAACAAGTTGCAAGTTCATTGAAGATTTGTCGATCAGAGTTACAGTCCAAATTGATAGCTTGTTCTTTGGCAAGAGAGAAGCTGGCAATGAGCAATGTTCGTCTAGTCTTGTCTATTGCCCAAAAATATGATAACATGGGTGTTCAAATGGCTGACCTTGTTCAGGTGACATGACATTCTTCTTTCTGATTTCTAGTGCAAACTATTCTTGAGTAATTACAATAGATGAGTTTTTTCTCCACATCATTATGTAAACTTGGTCATGTTCCCATACAGGGAGGTTTGATTGGACTATTGCGTGGTATCGAGAAATTTGATTCTTCAAAGGGATTCAAAATTTCAACTTATGTTTATTGGTGGATACGTCAGGTAAGGCTGATGTTTGCTTTTAGATTGTGATCTCTAAATATTTTAGAATTAAGCCAAAAATACATGCTTCTTTTGTATAGACATCCCCCAACAGATGATTGGAGGGAAACCATGTATGCTATAGGTTGTTGAACTGTAACTTAATATGAACACGAACACAACGGATGATTTTGTTGAACTTCCCAATCTTTTCTGTTTGGTCTCTGCCCCTTCTTATAGTTTGTGGCATGCACATGTGGAAGGTACGAGCAGCGTGTCAATCATATAACCCTCTTGGTTTTCCTCCAAAATATTCCCTGTGCAATACATTTTATTATATTAGTCCTGAGAATTTTATTTGCTTGAACTCTATTTTAATCAAACTTGTTTGCAGTCTATGCAATTTGAGAAATGTTGGTTCCAATAGCAATTATGTGAAACTAATACTGCTTTATATTTTATCTTCTGTCACAGGGTGTCTCCAGAGCATTAGTTGAGAATTCAAGAACCTTAAGACTGCCTAATCATTTACATGAAAGGTTAGGCTTAATTCGGAATGCAAAAATCAGACTGAAAGACAAAGGAGTAACTCCTTCAATTGATGTAAGTGAACTATTTTTTTTTTGTTTTTTTGCATGCGCTTACATTGTCTCAAAGTTCAGATCATCATTTAACTCAATTAATCTTAATGTTCACGCTTGATTCGTTACGATCTTGTGTGTCTAATGACCTGTCTTGTTCCCCTGATATTTTCAGAGAATTGCGGAGTCCCTTAATATGTCCCAGAAAAAAGTTAGGAACGCTACAGAGGTATAAAATATTTGAAACTGCTACCTCTGGCTCATTATGCTCTTATTTTCTGTATGCTTACCACTAAATGTCATTATTCTGTAGGCGGTTAGCAAGGTCTTCTCTCTTGATAGGGAAGCATTCCCCTCTTTGAATGGTCTCCCAGGAGAAACCCACCATAGTGTAAGTGAAGCTGAACTTGCATTCTTCTTCAATTCTACCTTGGAAGATTCACCTTCACGTTGAGGACTGATTCCTTTCTTTTTCTTCCTTTTAAAGTACATAGCAGATAGTTGCCTTGAGAACAACCCATGGCATGGAGTAGATGAATGGGCACTCAAGGTAAGACCATTAAAATTTCTTATCGAATGTAAAGCAACAATTATAGGCTGAGTAGTGATTTAATTTTCCATAATAGTTGATAGCAGTGTCTTTTTTCAACAATTAATGCAAAAGGTTGGGCTTAAAATTCAATAAAATTTGTTGCTGGCAACCACATTGTCTTGACATTAGGTACTTTCTCACTTTTATATTGTGGACTATAGAGTGCAAACATATTTAGTAATACATTTGCAGGATGAAGTAAACATGCTTATCAATATGACTCTTCGAGAACGAGAACAGGAAATCATACGACTTTACTATGGTTTGGATGGTGAAAGTCTCACCTGGGAGGAAATTAGCAAGCGGTGAGTAGAATTTAGCTACACCTTAATCTCTTGGTTCACCTTGATAGTATGAAGTAAAGCTGAGGCTTCATCCACACAATTGACAGAAGAATCTTGCTTTTTGATAAAATAATGAAGAAAACCAATATGTTAACTAATGACGATTTTGTTTATCTCTTCAGGATCGGTTTGTCAAGGGAAAGAGTTCGGCAAGTCGGGCTTGTTTCACTAGAGAAACTAAAACATGCCGCGAGGAAGAAGAAGCTGGAGGCAATGTTGGTGAAACATTGAATTTATATTTGTTTCATTAAAAAACTCCAGATTATGACTGTATATATACAGAAAGAGACTCTGTACCTTCAATTCCTTTTTTCCAAACAGAAATAACTATAGGAGATCATCATGCAAGGGCCTACGACCTTAAAAGCTTTCTGTAGAGTTGAACACACTGATTAAGAGTTAGCTGCAGAGAAAATTTTTTTTAATGTATTTATCATGTATGTCTCCAGGGAGACAACCTTTGGATGGATGTGAATTCAGAATCATTTTATTCTATTATGCATTATGATGAAGATGATGATATCTTCTCTTTTTTTTTCCCCTTATTAAAAGTTTTTTAGCTGTCATTTGAATAAACTATACATGTTTCATGCATTTTACACATTAAACTAGAGATAAATAAAAAATTTATGATTCAAAAACCAGATTTTTGCAGTTGCTATATCATGTGATTTGAACTCAACGAGCTAGTGCAAATAGTTTAGCTTCGTCTATTGAAGTTAAGACATGGTTTGGTTTTGCTTCAATTCTTACCTTTTCAAGAAATGTGCCAAAAGTCAGAATGTTGCAGTGACATATACTATTTATGGAGACCCTTTTGGTTCCATGAGCTGCAGGTATTTCTGAGTGAACAATTCCTTCTCCTGCAGTCATCCATTGTAAGCCACCTGTGATATTTTCACAGATCAATGAAAATAAGATATTGGAGGAAACTAAATCATATGGTTTGGGTTAAACCAATGGTTTAGCCTCCTCCAATTCTCACTTTCAACATCTGCAACATGCCGTATACTGCTATAGTTGATTCACAAACCTTGACGGTGAGATATTGGAGCAAACTAAATCATAGAATTTTTTAGCTTGTAATGAGCTAATATAAATGATTTAGCTTCCTCCAATTCTCACTTTCAAGATCCATGGTAACATCACTTTCAGGATCCATCCTAACATTTTTATAGAGTGACATCCACAAAACATTTGAAGGTAAGATATTGGAGGAAACCAAATCATATGCATGAGAAGTAACAAATGGTTTGGATTCCTACAATTCTTACATTCAAGAAATGTGCAAAGCTAAAGCCTTTACACAGAAATGTTGCAGTGACATTCTATTTATAGTTATCAATACTAGGCACATATGTGCTCCGAGAGAATATCATGTGCACCTCCTGAAGCTGAAAACATATCATGTACATTTTTCTGTTCTTCCAGAAACTCGTAAGAAGTGTGTGAAGAGATTGTTACTTACAAAAGTAAGTAAACCGGCAGATGTCTTTTACCCCGCTACCAAGGACATGGATACTAAGCCTTCTTGCATAATTTCAACTTGCAACATTTCAACTCTTCAAGTATTTTTTTTTTTTTTGAACAGTTTCTCTTCAAATATTAAAACACTAACATTTGCAGATAATTTTTTTTTTGGTAGTTAATACAAGGCAAAGCCTGAAACAACACAACTAAATAAGCCTGTTAACAGACACACAGCTTGAATCAATCAGGAGGTGATCCTTTAGATCAGCAGGAGGGTCCTGGAAAACAACCAGGTCGATGTTGCTTGAAGCTGCTTCCTTTGACCAGTCTGCACATGCATTGCTTTCTCTTCCACTAAACTCACAGCTGAACTTACAGTCATCATTATAACACTGTTGTATGGCATGGATCAGATGTCTAAAACCAACATATATGACAATGAAATCGATAACCTGCACTATATTTACTGAAATATTCAGCCTCTTAGGTTTCACCCAATTCTAATATTTCATGCTACAGATGAAAGAAACAACAGCTCATGCAGCTACGCTTGAAAAATTGATGACAATTGTTGATCTTTTGGCAATTAAGCCAGTAGCTTTAAGCCTCGAAATCAATAGTTAGGCCAGAATATGATTTGTAACTTGGAAGGAAAATAAACACACGTCTTTTAACAGTAATATAATGCCTTCTCTGACAATTATTAAATATCAATACAAATCAGCAGAACCAAAAAAAATAATAATAATAATATTAGGTCGAAAAGAAAAAATAATAATAATGATACAAGACAGCAATAAAAAGTTGAGCCAGAAAAAAAAGACAATAAATAAAAGAATTAATAATACAAAACAGGCAAAAAAATTTCAATTCAATTGGCAAAAGATATATACAAAAATGGGTTATGTGGAAAATATAAGTGTACACAAGTCAGAAGCAGTACCAGTAACTAACGCAATATCCTCATAAAAATGAGTTCAAAGCATCATTGCTTACAAAAAAAAAAAAAAAAAAAAAAAGAGGGTATGAACTGCTCCGACTACAAAACTCACCGTCTCTTTGGGACGGAGTTTTTATGCATTTCAAGCAAATTATCAAGACTTGTCAGGAACCAGTCTTCGCCCTTCTGGGCATATAACATTACATGTACAGTGTCCACATACACACTTATGTTACCATAGCCGTAAATCTGGTGACCGTTGTACATCCTGCCATATTTTGGTTTGAATAGCAATCCATGTTGTTGGGCATGGGCCTCAACAACTTCTTTCAATGTCATCTGAGGACCAGCACCCATACCATCTGCCTGGGATGTGCCTACCATACCGGTTGCAGCTCTCTGTTGAGCCTCAAACTGTCTTTGGTCCTGTGCCCTGAGATAAGTAAGGTTGTCTCTCAAGCCAGGTTGGACCACCTCCATTCCTTCAATAGCTTTATCAATCATTTGAAGGCCACGAGTGAACTGATACCGAATATGTTCATGTGCCAGAAGCTCTGATGGAAAGAGTCCCTTCCAGCCTACATACCACTGGTGAACCTCTTGTAAGTTCGGATTTGAGCACAACCAATGATACAAAACTAGCAACCACTTGTCAAAGAAAAATTTCTCCATCATGTCAACCATTAAATGAATAGGAATTGCAGAAGCCCATGACATAGCCCAGTAGAATTGATCAAGTTTCTGCTCAACTGGGTTTATTTCGAACCCTTGGAGTGCAATCTCCAATTTAGGGATAATAAATCTGCGCATAAGACTTTCCCAGCTGGCTGAATCAAACACAGTTTTCCAAGGTGACAAAATAGCGTAAGCAGATGTATCATTTGGTTTCCACTGATAAAGAACCATGGACAACTTCAAACGTATCTTCTCGTACAAATAGTCCAATCTCTGTCCCAAGTGTGGCAGCCATGGATGCACCCAAACATGGATTGGGACAGTCTCCAACTGAGGGTTCCATGAGTCCACAGCACCAGACAACTTTGGCATGACCACAGTATCATATATGCTCTGGATAACTGATGCAGGCAGCAACTTTTCCCATGTCTCCAAAAATCTGAGCATAGGTTCAGGATCTCTAGGCTCCCAAGTATTAATGCCAGATATTCTTACAGCAGGTAAAACTACTTCTGATATCAACTGAGTGTAAGGTGTTCCTATATCCCATATATCATTACTTTCTTCACCTTGCAGAACACTCTTCCACAACTCCATTAGTTCCAATCCATGCAAAGAATTCCTGAGAGGATCCCATCCCTGAAATACCCTAATAAACAAAGGCAAAGCAAGTGCGCAAGCAATGCAAGACAAGTTGCAAAGCTTGTAATCATCTGCAAATTTCCTCCTCAGGTCAGTAAAACACTCTGCTAACATATCTAGTGTCAAGGTTCCAAGAGAATTCTGTTCCTCAGTATAGCTCAACATATTCATGATTTGCTCCAGGTTATCCAATTGTTTCTTCTGGCGAGCAGCCTCTGTTTCCAACTTCTCCTTCTCGTTCTTCAAGCTAATGGCTGTCTCCCTCTCGTTTCTCAAATCTCTATCAATCTTCTGAATATCAACCTCTGTCATCTCCAATATCAAGCGCAAATTATGCTGAAGTTCAGGCATCGGAACATCATTTTCTCTGGCTTTCTCTTCAGCATTCAAATTTTCCAAATTCGTCAAAACTCTCACTTGTGGCCCTCGCATATCAAGCACCTTCTGTACAACATGAAAACCCTCTTCTTCCTTATTTGCCAACAACTCCTCCGCTGTTATATACTCATCTTTCTTCTTCTTCCTCCCCTTCATCCACAACTTTTCCTTCGATCTCCCCAGAGCCTGACTCTGACTTGCAGCCTTCTTCTCCTCCTCCAACTGCAGCAACTTAGCTGAAGTTTCTTTATAATCATTAAACCCCATACCCATATTCTTTGGCCTCAACTTTGCTTCAATAGGAGCTACAATTCCTTGTTCATTCTTCCCTAATCCTCCTCCTTTATACCCCATTTTCTCCAACAGCTTCATCCCGATTCCTTTTGTATGTTTCTCAAACTCCCCGACATCCCCACTTCTCACTTCCCTCTTTTTCCCTCCTAATCCTCCCTTTTCTTTCTTCTCCAACTTCTCACGCTCCCTCCTTTGCACCCCCTCTTTTATCCTCCTCCCAAACTCACTAGGCAAAAATTTATCATCATCCCCATCCTCCTCAATATCCTTACTCTTTTTAACCGCATTACCACCACTATCCGCATTAAACCCTAACCCAGCACTAAAACCTAGCCCCGAACCAGACCCAGCCCCTAACCCTGACCTGGTACCTAACCCCAACGTGTCATTATCATCGACAAACATATCATCCACAGTATCTTCTTCTTTTAAATTATTATTATTATCATCAATTTCTTGATTAGGCACTACTTTACCTGTAGAGACGAAATTGACAGGCTTCGTAAGGTCAGGTTTCCGTCCAAAATCACGGTCTTTTTTCCGTTTCCTCGAAGAGCTTGCGCCGTCATAGTCATCGTCGGAATCGGAATAATCGGCGAAAACACCGTAAAGAACGTCGTCTTTAGTTTGCTTGCGCTTTTCTTTACGACTCTTGTAGTAGAATTCGCCGTCCATCCACTGGCCACCTTCGAAATCATTTTCCGTTCCGAATCTCTCCATTTCCTGGTAATCGTCCATTTTTTTTTTCTTCTTCTTCTGATGACGACGATCTAAATCGAAAACTCTAAAATTCGATAGACAGAAACAGTAGAGAGGCAGAAATAGGGTTTTTACGATTAATGAACTCGGAAGTTGTAACTTGAATGACAAACCAACTTTGGGCTCAGTGTTGGGTTAGTGTGTGTAGGCCCATTATTATTAATTTTTTTTTTAAGATTTCGACCATAAATTGATATTTGTGTTTTTTTTTTAATTTTTGAATTAGTATATTTTGGTTTATAAATGTTTTTGATCAATTTTTTAATTTTAACCAAAGTTCTTAATTCTTAATTATAATTTTATCTAATTTTACACCATTGATTTTCAATTATATAATTTCAACTTTGGTATGTTTTTATGGAAATACGTATCATAGCTAGAAGTCAAATTCATCATGCCATTGTTGAAGTGCCGTTGGCTGAGGCTCTGAGCATTTGAGAGGCTCTCGATTGGCTGAAGAATTTCTATATAGGAAGGCTGGTGATCGAACCAAATGCTCTCGAGGTGGTTCAATCGTTTCATGCTCGGACAACAAGCAGTTTCACCTTTCATTTTGATCATAGAAGATATTCATAATCTAATGTTGAACTTTGAAGAAGTTAGAATAACTTTTAATAAAAGATCTGTGAATAATATAGTTCAGACTTGCAAATTGAACGTTAAATCTTTGTGTTTGGGAGGGTTCTCCCCTAATTTCCTCTTGAACGATTTGTACCTACACTCTTAAAGTGAATAAAATTTTCCTTTTAAAAAAAAAATTCTTTTTTTTTATTATTTTTGTAAAGAAAAAAAAAAGTAAAGAAACACATGGTTTAGAGGAGAATTCTAGGCCATGCTGCGGCAGTGCTGATTAGCATGAAGAATCATAGGGCACATTCTATTTCTATGGGTCAACGTACTCAATTTACTCCTCATTTCAGCTACAAGATCCGATGTACTTCATCTTCACCTTCCCACCAACATCAACGCCAAATTTGGGCACCCTAATCCTTGGGAGCGGCCTAGGGGTAACCCTTGGCATTGCCCAGGTTTGAACTGGGACCTAAGGGTCGTCGGTTTGCCTCAGCCTTAGCCTGGTACCACCAGCTTAAGCCTCATCGGCCAAGGGGTAATCCTTCTCCTTCACTTGCTATTCAGCAATAAATATCACACTCATTTTCACGGATCTCACTTCACATCCCTATGGTCTCTTGGCCCAAATATCTAATCATCAACCCTTCCACGTGTCTCCTCTAGATTCTCACACCGCCCGATCTTACACCCTCCACCTCCTCCACTCCATCATCATTTTTATAATACTGCCACCTCCCTCTTCTTTTTCTTGTTTCTTTCTCTGATCTAACGTTTTACATTTTCTAGCTTTCTTTTCTTTCCTTTTCCTTTTATTTTTTTTGTGGGTTCTTTGGCTTGATATGGCTAAGTCTCTGGTAGTCCCTATAGCTGCTTCCACAGCACCAGCCCATCGTTCTTCTTTGCACCCAAATGATCCTTTCCATTTTCATTCACATTCAAAGTCACTTTCTTTTGCTCTTTATAAGACTTATTATAATACCCATTTCTCTATTTCTTCATTTCATCGCCGTTTTAGCCCTGTTCTTGCACTTGACTCTGATGTTCCTCACCCTCTTCATCAGGTATTGTTAAAAAAAAAAGGAGGAAGATTGCTTTTTTCTGATTATTTCTGTTTCTTTCTAATTATGGTTTTAGAAATTTTTAACCTTTTTTTTAAAGTTGAAGGCATGAGTTCTTATTTTGTTGTTGTTTCTTTCTGGGGGGGTGGGGGATTTGAAAAGGGATCAGCTAACATAAAGAGCACTAAGAGCTTTCAAGATTGGGATTCATGGACTGCCAAGTTTTCAGGAGCAGCAAATATCCCATTTCTAATACTGCAAATGCCTCAGATCATTCTCAACGCTCAAAATTTAATGGCTGGAAATAAAACTGCTCTTTTTGCGGTACCATGGCTGGTAACTTAACGCTTTTTTCAATCAACATTTAATCTTTCTTAATTTGACTGAAACTCTTCTCCTTCTGATGAAATGGAAGTTTTAAATGCAGGGAATGTTTACTGGGTTGCTTGGAAATCTTTCACTACTTTCTTACTTTGTGAAAAAGAAGGAAAATGAAGTGATAGTGGTGCAGACGCTTGGAGTGATTTCTATTTATATCGTAATTACTCAGCTTGCAATGGCAGAAGCCATGCCTCTACCTCACTTTGTGGCCACTTCAGTGGTTGTGGCTACTGGTCTGGTTTTGAATTTTTTCAATTACCTTGGCAAGCTCAGTGCTGGAGTTTGGCGGTTTTGGGAAGATTTTATTACTGTTGCTGGAGTCTCAGCTCTTCCCCAGGTGCTCTTTCTTCTTCTTTTGTTTCCAGTCTGTCTCTGTTATTATGGGTTGTTGAGGCCGGAAACTGATAGTTTTAGTTTAATTTTGAGTGATTTTGTTAACAAATTCTGACTCATTTGTGACTTGGAGAACAGGTCATGTGGTCCACATTTGTTCCATATATTCCGAGCAGCATCTTGCCTGGGGCAATAGCATTCGTTATAGCTTTAGCAGCTGTTATAATGGTAAGGTTATAAAATCAGATCCTTAACGTAGAAGGTGCCAGAAAAATTTTGAAGGCATGGATGACTTGGTTCTGTATGGGATGCTTTTGTAGCTCATTGAAGTATTTTACTTTCAGCCAACAAATGAAAATTTTGATTTCAGGTTTAGAGTTTGTTGTTCTTCATATCTCTTTGCTCGTCCTGTTAATTCCATGTGGGGCACCCTTGCTAAAATTTTGACTCTTTGCAGATTCCTTTCTTTCCTTTTTATTGTTCTCCCTAGAGAAGTCGACATATGATTTTATCATCCTTTTTAGACTTACAGCTGCTAAAATTTTCAGGCACGGACTGGCAAGCTTCCGGAAAAGGGTGCTAAATTTGTTGGAGGAATATCTGGATGGACTGCAACGCTTCTTTTCATGTGGATGCCAGTTTCACAAATGGTAATCTTCCTTATCTCCCTGTTAAAATTTTCAGCTTACTGACTTCACCTCACGTACGTTTTGACTGAGACTAGTGCTTTCTATTCAGTGGACGAATTTCCTGAATCCTGATAATATTAAAGGCTTATCAGCCTTCTCAATGCTGCTTGCTATGATGGGAAATGGACTAATGATCCCACGTGCCCTCTTCATTCGTGATTTTATGTGGTAATGCTCTTATCCCCAACAACTTATTGGCCTTTTCTTGTTCTTTTATCTAAACTATAGCCATTTGGATGCTAAACTTGCCACTAGTCTAAAGATTACATTAAGCTCTTTTTTTTAATGGTTTTAAATCCTGAATTACAAATCTTACTCTGTCACCGGAATTAGCTTATAATGCAGGAGAGCACATGATTCCTAGAGTGGCTATAGTTGTTTGCATTAGCTGCCAATATGTTGTTTCCAGTGTCATCAAACTTAAATTGTAGTAAAGGGTACTTTTTAGTATGTCTGTTCTTGTTTAACAAATTAGTCTTTTGTTCTTATACTGATGATATCATTCACATAATATTACTTCCCCTGGTCCATTTACTATATGAAGTGAGAGTTCTAGCTCTTAAATTTGGCATTTTTGCATCCAGAAGCATCGTTCCTTAATCAGTTGTCAGCTGCTTGAATCCTTCTACGCCTATATTACTTGGGCACTAAATTTATGCATGCATCTCAATCTGTCACTGATAGATAAAATAATGGATCCTTTGATATCCTGATACTTGGATGTAGTTGATTCATGAATAAAATATATCCTTGATAATTGGATTTGCTAGCTGATGCACCAGTGGATAATAAATATGCATTAGCTGGATATAAAAAGGGCTAAGTACAAATAAATACGTTTTAGCATTAGGGGCTTGTGATTTTTTTTGCGACACTTCAATACCTTGTGGTTTCATATTTATAACACTTAAGTGACAAATTTTATTACAACTTCTGATTTCTCTCTCCTCAAGCATCCGAAAATCTAAATTTAATACAATTTGATAGAGGAGGGAAAAATAAGTTTATTCATGATAGTTTTATGTAGTAATAATAACATAAATAAAAGAAAAAAATAAAAATAATTTTCCATATTTTTATTTTTTTAAAAAAGATTCTAAACACTATGAACAATGCAACTATTGCTAAATCCATGTTAAAATAATGGTAATTTGATTAAAATTAAAAATAAAATTTTTTGGATGCTAGAAGTGACAAAAATCATGAGTTGTAACAAATTTTGTCACTCAAATGCTATTAATTTGGAATCACAAGGTACTGAAATGTCACAAAAGAAACCACGGGGTCCCGGTGCTAAAATGCTTGAACCACAAGGTACTTATTTGTACTTATCCCTAATAAATATGCCTTTGCTCCCTAGGGGGGAGAGAGAGAGAGCGAGAGAGAAACACACTATGCATTTGATGAAGTTGCTGATTCAATTATGATTACAGGTTCACTGGTTCAGCCTGGGCTTCTCTCTTTTATGGATATGGAAATATTTTGTGCATGTATTGGTAAGTTATCTTTCATCTACTCGTCATTTGTTTTTATAAATCTTAATGAAGAGACTTAGATACAAACTGCCATTTTGTGACAATTCAGCTTCAACAGTATCAGCAGGGAATTCTTTCTCGCAGCAACAATTGGTTTGATTTCATGGATAGGTTACCTTCTATTTTTCCCAGTTCATATTAAAAATTATGTGTGGATTATTTCCTTTTTTTGTCACCCTCTCCTTCCCTCCTTTGTTTCTTTTAATCTGAATGACATTGGCATTAATGTTATTGCTTCATGGTAACAGTACTGAACCAAAGGAAGATCCCTGATGCATTTCCTTTTTTAATAGGAATGGCTCTGTGGAGAGACACCATAGTGTATGGGTACAGGTCGCCTTTGACATCCTTAAAAGATTTGGTCATTGGCTCAACTTGAATTTCAATGTGAACTGCCATCAATTATAAATGATGTAGAAACAACAAGATCTCATGATCTTAACCAGTATGCATGCATGAAACATGTAACTCTATCTCCACCGCCAAGAAGTGAGCTCTTAGTCAATATTGCAGCCATGGTATTCCAGTCATGGTTTTACAACCGTGGAGGTTTCAGCTGGGTAGCAAGCCTTTGGCAATGACTTGATGCGCTTCCACCTGAGTATTGGTATAAGCAATTGATTTGATGGTTATAGAAATTGAGGATGTAATTTTCTTTGCTGATTGAAATTGTAATAATTAGACGTTGACTGTTTTTCAGTACTCAATACACAAAAGTCACGTAGGCATTATATGATTGTTTTCTTGGAATTAAATGTCTCATCTCAATCAAGGCTATGTTAGTTGTGTACCTTTATCTGCTTTATCTTTTTGTAATCAAGAGGTGGAAGGTTGAAGCCTAGGGGTAACATTTCATGGGAAATTTTGCTAGTATCATGGCATGATTGTGAAGGGATGAAACAGTTTCAAGGATCCAATCTTGGAACACTGTTTTGATCAGACCATAACTGTGCAAACTTTTTCATTATATTATAGCTTTTCGGCTTTCGGTTTAGAGGGAGTTTGGCTGTGAGTTTTGCACTTTTTTTTCTTTTAAAAAAATTATTATAACTACTTGGAACCCAACTTTACTAATGCTTTGGCCAAAATTTTAATTGTTTGACACAGAAGAGGGAGAGGGAGAGGGGAAAAAGCAGAAAGAACAATCTGAATTTCCAACAAATAAAAAAAGATGCTCAAAAATTGAAAGATATACATTGCTGATCTAGAAAAAAAATACAGAAAACAGCAGTATAACTTTCCATTCAAGGAGATCCAACTCTAAACAAAGATCAGATAAAACATTAGCTCTGGCTTATGCTTAATTTTATCTGCATGATTTGGGGAAGAAATCACATTCAACATTCCTCTCAGATTTTACTGAATATTGAACCTTCTCTGGCATCCTTTGAAGTTCAGTTGGAACTTGCTGTGGCAGCTGAAGCCAGCCTGTGTCAGTGCGACAGTATTTCTCAATTCCTTGGCCTGAAGCATCCCAACATAAAGTGGGGATTCAATAATGTCCAAATCAAAGCAATTGTAATTTTCTTGAATGGTTGGGTGAGGAGACTATCAGTGACAACCTTTCTCTTAGTAATCATCATAGAGCTTCGGATCTCCCCCTGGCTCATGTATTCGCCTTGTAGTATTGCCAGTTTCCTCCTCACCCACCTCCTGCTGCTGCTTCTTCTTCTTTTTCAGTCTTCTTCTGATGCACCACAACAATTCAACTAAGAAGTGAAAAGTAACAAAATTTGAACAGCAATGACGGTCTTCATTTCTTTTCTGACAGCTCTGATGGGAACAACCAAAGAGAAGCTATCATAAAACAGCATTCTTAGATGCAAAGGTTTTTATGTGATAATGATATACAATACGAAAGCACACCTGTGCATGTTAGCTGAAGGATCATACCTTTGCATATATAGTAATTGCACTATCAGCTATTCAAACTGCTCAGGTCCGCGTCATCATCTGGAACTTGCAATCATCAGCTGGAACTTGCAATGACAGACCAAAAAACAACCAGTTCCATGAACACTGAATTCCCAAGATAAAACCAAATAGTTGAAGAAGACGCCAACTAACCATGCATGACAGTGGCAGCTCTGTCCAGTTCATCTAATATATAACTTGACTAGCCCCCATCTTCGGAAGGAAGAATCTGGTTCTTTTGCGGTTCACTATCCAGCTAAAACTAGTAGAACAGCACATTTTTTTTGCATTTGCTCCCCAGCACTATAACAGGATACACCCTCACTAAGAATTAAGTTGAGTGCTTGATGCAGTTCTGCAGAGTCAATTTTAAAACTTCTACCACCAAATGATAAATTGCAAATCACAATTTAAAGCAATGATCATAAAAAGGCATACCAGTGAACCTATCTGTGCATTTGGGAGCATGTAATAGACAAGGAACATTAGTAGTAAAGCAGCATGTAGGTCCACTGTCACAGAAAAGGCCAGCTACACTTTTCGGTTTTCATCCCTCTACTAAACACTCTTTCTTTTATACATTTCCACCAGAAGCTTCTCAACATCAAGCATCTTTCCCGGTCTAGCGAAAGTAGAACTGATACAAGAAATAGTACTTTTGCATGGGACAAAACTTTTTGCATTCATCTCTGTGATGAAATTTTTTGCCTCAGTTCGGCATTTCTTTCTCAATATCCTATCTAGATCAGGCTGTTTAGATAAATTGCACCATCCGCATATAAGTATATCATAAGTGGAAGAATTTGGGGGTACACCTCTCAATTGCATCTCATTCAGAAGCTCTCTAGCCTGTTCCATCATTCCCACCTTGGCAAAATCACTAATGAGCACATTATATGTGCTAGTTCTAGGAATAAAGCCTAGGGAAATCATTTCACAATACAGCTTTATGGATTTCTTCTTATTTCCAATCTTACCATATCCACAGATCAAAGTGTCATATGTTGAAGCATCAGGTTTGAAGCCATTTTCCTTCATTTCGTCAAGCAATTCATCTACCTCTGCCATTAAACTGGCTCCTAGAACACCACCTAGAAGAAGATTGTAAGTAGTAATATTTGGAGAAATTCTTTCATTTAGCATATGAATATACGTGGCCAAAGCCCTCTTGACAAGACTGCTTTCACAGTATCCACGAATAAGGGCATTGTAAGTGATAGTGTCTGGTAAAAACCCATCCCTAACCATGTAGTTTAACACTGAAGTGGCTTTTTTAGTCATACCTAACCTGCATAATACAACAATCAGATTGTTATAAGCTTCCTTACTGACTTCAAGTCCCATATCAACAAGTCGCTCATGCATTTGCAAGACTGCATCGGCCTTTCTATTTTTTGAAGATGCACTAAGAAGAGACCTATGAATGACAGGGTTAGGGTGAATTCCCACAAGCATCATTTCATTTAAAACATTCATTGCTTTTTCAATCTCACCAGCTTCAGAAAGCCCTATTACTAGGGTATTGCAAGTTATAGAACTCGGCATTAAATTCTGGCTCTTCATCTCATTCCACAGTTCCAAGGCATTGTTTAGTTCCCCCTGATTGCAGCATATCTTGATCATGGTGTTATATGTAGCTTGGTCTGGAAGCAAACCCATCTTTCTCATATCAGCACAAACAGATTTGGCTTCAAACTTACCTTGTTTCAAGAGACCATTTATTAGTACATTGTACATAACAACATCAAATGGTATACTTTTCTCTTTCATTTCTTCAACCATGTCTAGGGCAGCTGACTCCTTTCCCAACTTGAAGAATCCATCCATGAGAGATGTGTAGTTAACATGATCAAGCAACAACTCTCTAGACATCACATCTTCAATCAATCCTTCAATTTCATCCAATTTTCTACCTCTTTTCAAGTTGGTTACCAAAATGTCAAATGGAACCTTGATCTCCTCTACTCCATTCAATTTCATTTCATTATAGAGATCAATAGCAATTTCTTGTTTACCTGCCTTGCAATAGCCATCAATTAGTGTAGCATAAATATAAGCATTTGGTATAATATTCTGATCCAGCATCTTCTTCATAACATTAAAAGCTTCATCTAGCTTTCCTTTCCTTTTATATCCATTTACGATAGAAGAATAAGTGATGACATTTGGAATGATATGTTTCTCCTCCATTTCTTGCAAAACAGATTCCACACTTTCCATGTCTCCTAGCTTGCAATATCCATCAATCAATGCCGTGTAGGCAACACTATTTGGAATAAGATTGAGTTTTGAAAGTGCCCTGAACATGTCCTCTGCTTCCTTGGGCTTGCTAGACTTGAAAAGCCCATCCATCAATGTCGTACACGCAATCAAATCAAAGGTAATCCCACGAACCACCATTTGACTTTGATAGGCAAAAGCTTCCCAAGAACTCCCTGCTTTAAATAACGAATCAATGAGAGCAGTATAAGCAACATGATTGGGGTTGACACCCATCTTCTCCATCTCCCTCAGCAATTCTTTTGCTTCGAATAGCTTCCCTTGCTTGCAAAGACCGTTCACAATGGAACTATACGTAACTACATCAGGCAAGAATCCGTTTAGTATCATCTTCTCATATAATTCACGTGCTTCCTCAAACCCATGCTTAAAGTATGTGTTCATGACAGTGGTGTAAGTGATAAGGTTTGCCTCCAAATTCAGATCATTGTTATTGTTGTTTTTATCATCAAACTTTAGAAAAATGCAATCTTTATCCATTCTAGTCCCCAAAATCGCATCAAGCATACTCTTAGCTTTACCAAACTCACCACTTTTGCAAAACCCATTAATCATAGTATTATAACTAACAATATCAGGCAACACACCCTCTTTCCTCATTCTTTCAACCAAGTCAACAGCAGAACTCATCTCTCCTGCTTTACAATACCCATCAATTACTGTATTAAAACTAATAACATCTTTAGAAATCCCTCCAAAAACCAAATTGTCCACAATCCACTCTCCATACTTAACAAACCCAATTCTACAAAAGCCTTTAACTAATATATTACAAGTAACAGTATCAAACAAGGCATCTTTCTTTATCATAATTGACAAAAAACCAAATGCCTGATCAACCAAATCATGCTGACAAAAACCCCAAATGACTGTATTATAAGTAACTGTATCAACCTCAATGTCAACATTTCTAAGCAAATCTAAAGCTAAAGTCAAATTACCCATTTTACACCAAGCATGTACCAAAACATTGTGTGTAAAAACATTAGGCGAAACCCCACAAGACAACATCTCAATATAAAGATCACATACCTGAGAGACCAACCCAAACGCATTAAAATGGCAAATGAGCTGATTCCAAAGGCGCAAACTTGGAACAATATTGTGCTTTCTCATATCATAAAATGTCTCTGTAGCTTTTGAAAGTCTTCCACAGGTTAAGTATAGGTGTATTAGAGTACAGAAAAATGAAGCATAAAGATTTGATTTTGACAGTGGAAGAGTGGTTGTATGTATATAGTGAAAACAGGAAGGTGATTTTACTGGTATTGGGTTTTTTCTGGGTTTTGGGAAGGAAGGAAAAGGGTGCTGCTTGGTTGATGAGAAAGTGAAGGATTTTGAGAGAAATTTTGAGGGAAATAGAGCTCTTGTTCGGTTCTTTAAATGCTTTATCATAATTCCACACTCACAGACTCTATCTCTTTCTTACTTTGATTTGATCGATGTCTCTCTGTTGTTGCTTTGGTGCGGAGCTTTCATTGCTCTACCTGTAGTCTCCTTGTGTAACCAAAGCACTCGAAGGAAGAAGAAAGGAGCATCGCTGCGTTTCCTGAAAACGGCATCGCATTCCAGCAAGATAACTTTTCATTTTTTGGGTTAATTACGAAACTATATAAGAGGTTTACCTAAATATACAAGTTGGTCCCTACCTTTTTGAAATTGATGCTTTTGATCTTCACACTTTACTTTGATTTGAGAAATTAAATTTTATGCAATATAAATTGAGGGACTAATGGTTATTTCTTCAGTACATTTATGTATGTATACAATTAGAATTAGAATTAAAATTTAAAAATAAATTATATTTAATTATAGTCAATTATATATACAATAGATACAAAACATGAGGACACGCTCAAAAAGACTTCCTAAACCCCCCTCTCAAGTGATCGAGTTGAGTCTGAATTTGCTGTAGAAGTTGCTCCCATATGGATCTAGAGCGGCTAAAAAGCTAGTGCGTGAAAGCTATAAGTATAGATAGGAGGCTCTATCTTTTAAACCAGCTGTATAAGCTATCGGTTTCTTTTAAGTCTGCACTTAAATATAATTCATCCTACCTTATGAGAAAGTTTTTTCTTGTTAGCCATAATTAAATAAAAATTAATGTAATGAGTTTATTTTATTTACATAAATACCTATATGTTTATTAGAGTAAGAATGTATAAATAAATTTAATATATTGAAAATTACACAATAATTCAATTTTAATTATATAATATATATTAAATAGTAATAAAAGGTTGAATAAGGATCAATTTAAGTGTGATAGCATGATTTTTTTGATCTATACACGATGTTATTTGATTTGAGTCACATAATCATTTTAAAGTTAAATATTAATAATAGTTATTCCACAACTAAAAATATACAATTTTATATATAACATATTTTACAAATAAAATTAATTCAATTTATTTTAAGAAAAATATTATTTCTAAACAACACTAAAAACATACAGATGTAAAAAATTGAAATTTCTCAAATAAATGAGTTTTTAGATCTAAATATCACAGATTAAATTTAAAGTATAATTAAAATTTTATTTAGAATATAAATAGGCTCATAAAATCTATAAGGCTCAAAATGATAATTTTGAAAGAACGACAGCCAAAATGATATTAAGATAAACTTAAGGGGGACTTCTAATACTTAACTATTTGTTTCCTTTTAGTCCCTTCAAGGTTTTAGAACAAAGAAAAACCCTAATGCCAATGGCACTGTTTCTTCCAAAATTTTCCTTCTGATTCTCTCATTTTTCATCACTTTCCTTTTCTTCCTGGAAATGATCAAATAACAAACAGCAAGAAAGAAAAAATGGTCCCAAAATCTTGGTCCCGCTTTCTCCTCTATCACTCCCTTAGAAAGCCCAGAAAACCCCCAATTCCTCGACTTTCCCGGGAAATCTCATCCTTCTCACTGTTTTCCACCACCCAAACACCCTCATTCTACAATTCTTCCAAAGCGCACTTCTCTACTTACAGTGCTACCTCCTCCAGCCGTGTCATTCAAGAGCTCCTGGGAGAGGTCGAACGGGAAAAACAGCGCGAAAGAGAGGCGAGAAAGAGAGCTGGACTGGACACTAAGGACATTGACCAAGAAGATGAAGAAGATTATTTGGGTGTGGGTCCATTGATTGAGAAATTAGAGAAAGAGAAGCTGAAGCCTGTCGCTGGTAATTTGAATCTTCGTGAAGAGCCGTCTGATTCTGAGAGTGAAGATGATGATGATGAAAGGTTTGGAAGAGAAGCATCCACAAAAAGATTTGAACTTTTTAAGAAAAAACATGAAAGGCATAAAGAGTTGCTTGAGAATTTTGTTGCTTCCGGTAGTTTAAAATGCTTGCTTTCTATCCTTTTATTGTGATTAATTTTATTGCATACATGATATGACTTCTGGGTAGTGACCCTTCTTGTGTTTTCTTGTTATTTGTCATTGATTAACAGAGACACTTGATGATGCTTTCAAATGGATGAATAAAATTGACAAGTTCGAGCAGAAGCATTTTCAGCTTAGACCTGAATATAGAGTTATCGGTGAGCTGATGAATCGTTTAAAATTAGCTGAAGGGAAGGATAAATTTATCCTTCAACAGAAATTGAATAGGGCAATGAGGTTAGTTGAGTGGAAGGAAGCTTATGATCCCAACAATCCAGCTAATTATGGAAATATTCAGCATGCTCAAGTCGGTCCTAATGTTGATGTTTTGGATAATGCTGGATTTGAAAAAGAGAAGCAAATGATACAAGGTGGGTCTGATGATGATGTGGAGGAGTTTGATGACATGAAGGAAAGGGATGATATATTGTTAGAGAAGCTCAATGCTATTGATAAGAAACTTGAAGAGAAGTTATCTGAGTTAGATCATACCTTTGGAAAGAAAGGGAAACTTCTTGAGGAGGAGATCAGAGATCTTGCGGAGGAGAGAAATTCATTGACTGAAAAGAAAAGGAGGCCAATGTATAGAAAGGTAAGTTTCCTTAGCTTGTTGCTTATATAAAGTGCCTTACCTTAGATTCAGATGGAGGTTGTTATCATGATTTAGAACTGAACTTGTTGATATCACTACTTACATGTTGGTTTCTGTTTGCATTGATCAGTTCTTGTGATCGACTTGTTAACTCAAATTACATTACGTAATTGCAGGGTTTTGATGTGAAATTGATAGATGTGAATCGAACTTGTAAAGTCACAAAGGTATTACTGCCTTATCTTTGGATTCTCTGTGATGTGAGAGTGTTCTGTGCTTAATGGTTGCTTCATTTTCTGGCTAGGGAGGACAAGTGGTCAAGTACACTGCTATCTTAGCTTGTGGAAATTATCATGGTGTTGTTGGTTTTGCTAAAGCTAAAGGTCCAGCTGTTCCTGTGGCTCTTCAAAAGGTAATTTAGCGATCTGATATTTTTTTTTTCTGATATATTTTCGTGAATTTTGTGACACGACAGAGCATTGCTATCCTTTGCCATGGGAATATGTTTTGGTGTGGTTGTGGACCTACCCTGGAGTTGAACGAATTCGATCCATATCTTGTGTTTCCTTTCATCTTGGTGTAGAATGTGATCTCTCTGATATTACTAGGATAGTTGATTATGTAGAGTGTGCCTGCTATTGTGAATACTTGATTATGATGAATGTACCTGCAATTGTGAATATAGCCTGAATGCATTTTGTGATTCTTTGTTGTAAAGGTTACTTAGAGCGTCTGTTAATTTCTTCCTATTTTTGCTTTTATATTAAAAGTTCCAGATATGCCTATTGAAACAGGAGAGATCTCTGGTGAGAAATGTGACCTAGGATTAGATAAATATGATCCAAAATGGTAAGCTCTTGTAAAAAAATGGTTCTGCCAATTTGCAAGCTTGGTAAAGAGATGTCTGTTCTTGATGATCTGAAGATGATATATGGTTTATACTGAAGAGAGGGTTCAGAAGTGATACTCTTGCTGCTTCTAGTAAAGAAAATGTGATAGAGATCTACACGTTGCTTTTGTTTAGATGATGTGTCTTACTATATCTTTATTTCAGCAAATATTCTTTCAACCTTTCTTTAGCTTGGATAATCTTCCTACATTATGTCTATTCCTTCACTTCCTTCGACCTTGATGGAATAATATGTTTCTCATTTCATTTGTTTACTCCCTCATTATCACTCACTTCAATTGATCTTTTGCTGTGCGACCTTCTCTGCTATGTAGGCTGATGCATCTTCTGTTGACTGCACTATTTCTAAGCCATGATCTTGTTCCAAGAAATTATTCTGTAAACTGATTTTCATGTGCTGGTACCTTGGGGATTGTGCCAATAGAAACAATTTCTATTGTCTCCTTTTTCTCCTGCTGTACTGAAATTCAATGTACAGCTTCAGGATCTGTTAGTTTTACTTGCATAGTTTTGAAATTTGTTTCCATGCACAAAAAAAAAAATCGTACTTAAACTTATATTTCTAATTAACAGGCATATGAGAAATGCTTTCAAAATCTCCACCATGTAGAACGCCATGAGGAGCACACAATTGCACATGCAATACAAACAACTTATAAGAAAACCAAGGTAATCATCATGGGTCTCTTCTGGTTTCTCCCTTCATCTCTATACAAACGCACACATGCACATATCTACAATGATATTTATGCAACATGCATGTCTGCTTTATTTTTGCTTCACTTCATTTTCTATTTTTTTGTCTATTCCCAAAGGTGTATCTCTGGCCAGCCTCAACTAGAACTGGTATGAAAGCAGGAAGAATTGTTCAAACCATTTTGAATTTAGCTGGTTTCAAAAATGTCAAATCCAAGGTAATGGGCTTTGTAAGCTGGATCTGCCTCACTAATTTGTTTCCTATAATTTTGAGTTTTTGTTGAGTGCTCAAATCTTTTGTCAGGTCATTGGCTCAAGGAATCCTCATAACACTGTTAAGGCTCTTTTTAAAGCTTTGAATAGTGTAAGTGATTCAATTTTGCTGATGTTGTGGAAATCGTTTTTCTCCTTTTTGTGTTTTGCATTGATATGTTTTTTCATCTTTTTTGTGCATTTTCCAGATTGAAACTCCAAAGGATGTTCAAGAGAAATTTGGCAGGACTGTAGTTGAGAAGTACTTGCTATGATAGCTCAATTTTATATTTTCTTGGAATTTTGATCATTTGGATACTCAATTGCAGAGAATAGATGGAAAACTTTTTTCTTCTCCTATATTTTGATTCTTTTTCTTTATTTCTTGAACACGGTATGCATATATGCTACCCATCATTACTGCTGTCACATTTTTCGCTTTTCTCAAACTCCTCCTGAAGATTTAAACAGTGGATTAGTTCTTAAATGCTCATCACAAGAAATAATGGACAACCCTCAAAGTTCAGAGTGGTGAAGAATGGTTTTGTCCAATAATGTTTTGATGAAAAGAAACACCACGGAATTGCTGTTTATGATGAGGTTAGTAGTTTCACTAAACCGGGCAGGCTAATGCAGTGCATGTGCATCAGGATTCTGGATTCAGGACCATTTTTAATATTCCTTTCATCCCCTTTCTCAAAAGCATGTTTCCCTTCATCTTGAACTTGTGTTGGCTTGGAAGTAGATGTTAGGATTTACCATGCTAAGCAAAAGAAAGATAAAAAGAAGAAAGCGAGCACCTTTAATAAAAGCCGATAAGATGACCGACCGATGAATATACTACTACAGCACTACTCTTTGCTTGTGATGCCAGTAAAGTTGTTTGTAGTGTAGTAGCAGCAAAAAGCTGGCTTAAATGTAACAGCCATGTTCTTTTTCTACTTCTGTGGGTACATTATAAATTTTCCCATTTTTATCTACTTGATTATTAATAAATGTGGGAGTGGAGGTTTCACTTTTCACATCATCATTTTCAGTTTTTAGATGGTTTTTAAGTATGGAAAATTTATATTTACTATTGCACCGAATAATCATTTTGTATTGTATTTAATTTTATTGGTTAAATATAAAATATTTAAAATATTTTGACCAAAATTTTCCTTTTAACTATAAATACTTCGCTGTGATGGTAGCCTAAATTTAGTAAAATTGAAGGTAATTATCCACTCAACTTGGTTTTTTCACATATACACCATATTAGTTAAAAATGAGTTGGTAGATCCTTTTCGTGTAGGGTCGATCTATTTTGGTGATAAAAATAATATAAATATAATATATTTATCAATGTTGTCAAATATTTCTACTTTAACATGATATAAAAATTAAACGGATTATATTACACGTGCAATTCATTTATTTAATTGGATTATGTGATATAACATTTATAATATATAAAAATACTATTTTAAAAAAAAATTAAAATAATATATATAATTTAACAATTTACATAATATAATTATAAAAATATTATTTTTATAAAAAAATTATAATAAAGCACTAATTTAGTATTTAAAATTAATAAATCAATAACAATTCATAACAATTAACTCTTAAATTGAGCACTTAATACCCAAAATTTAAATAATTTAGATCACAAAATTCAATTATTGTATATATTTTGACTCAAAATAAATGATTAGTATGTCAGTCGTATTAGGAGGATTAAACCCTAAATGTTCAAATCTTTCTGTCACTATACCAAACAAGAAGTGGCAACTTTTTAGTCAGTCCTACTCTTAGCGTGAGCACACTTTGCAAACTAATTAAAACATAAAAGAAAAAAGATTATATTACAACCACGAATCCAATCAAATTAAATCAGACGGTCCAAAGTTATGATCTATGATCAATGTTCAAAAAAAAAAAAGTTACAAAAATGTTAGTATTACAGTGACAGGCATCCCAATGACATCTTCATATGTGTCGTCTGGACAAGAAAAAGACACCCACACAATTCCACTCCACGTGGCATCCACCGATCGCGCCATAAATATCAAAAAGAAAAAGCTTCTTTCTTTTTCCTCTTAAAATTCAAGAACAGTTTACATTTATCTTACACACTCTACATGCTCTAATCATTGTCCTTTGATTTTTTTTTTGTTCAGTCACAGAAATGGTGTCCTCATCACCTTCTTCTTCTTCTTCTGATCTTAAGAGTCGGATCCGAGGAATACTGGGTCTGGGTTTCTGGGTACAAGGATTCAGGTGCTTTTCATGGATGGCTGTTAACTTTTTCTTGAAAGATGGATTAAATGTGGATCCTTCCACTCTTCAGCTTCTTCAAAATTCTGCTAATCTTCCCATGGTCGGTAAGCCCTTCTACGGCGTCATATCTGATGCCGTTTACATCTCCGGCCAGCATCGTATTCCTTATATTGCATTTGGTGGTGAGTATTTTTTTTTTTGGAATTCTTCACCAAGTTACTTGCCCTTGTCTTTTCTTTCCTCTTTCTTTTAATTATTCTTTCTTGCAACTTGCTATTTATAGCATGTTTTTAGCTTTCTGTGAACAAATCCGACCGAGTTCCCACAATTTTCTTGATATCTGACATTTTAGGATTTTTCCCAGATTCTAGCTACTACTACTACTAGTCATTGTAATTGAAATAGCAGTGGAGCTGCCTGATGGGCTTTTTTTTTTTAAATTCTTTTTATTAACTTGGTAGAATTTTATTGAACAGTAATGTGCATTTGTTTCCCTGAATTATGATTTTTGAATTCTCGGTACAGTCGCATTACTGTTTTAAATTGTATTGACTTGTATTTTCCTGTAATGCACCTGTACCACTTGATGTAAAAGGGCTTTAAGATGAGAAATGATAGCTTCAGACTTGAATTTTCTTGTGCAAAAGTATGATCTACATTTACATCCTGATTATATATTTATAGAGGTTTCTTGTCTACTCCAAGTGTATTACACCTGACAGCCATATTTGTTATACATTCTCCAAGTTTATTATATTTACACATGCTGTTTTATTGTTTGCAGCTTTCTTGCAAGCAGTTTCTTGGCTAGCGATTGCAATCCTTCCACCTTCAAGCCTCTCAGTCTTTTGCATCAGCCTATACCTTCTCCTTAGTAATCTTGGTGCTTCAATAGCTGAAGTTGCAAACGATGCCATTGTTGCCGAAATAGGAAAGAAACCATCTACCTCTTCTAAAAAATCACAATCATCTTCTTCCTCAAGTGAGCTCCAGTCATTTGTTTGGATGGCTTCCTCTGCTGGTGGTGTCCTTGGGAACCTTCTTGGTGGTATTGCCATTACTAGATACTCCCCTCAAGTTATGTTTCTTTTTTTCGGCCTCATCCTTGCTCTTCAATTTCTTATAACAATTGTGGTTCGCGAAAGCTCTCTAAACCTTCCTAAAAGTTCATCAAATGTTGGGATTCGAAAACAGCTTTCGCAGCTCTCTGTTGCCTTAAAGAAACCTGAGGTTGCATACTCAATATCATGGTTTGCTGCATCTTATGCTGTAATTCCTGCTCTAACAGGAACCATGTTCTTTTATCAAGCACAACATTTGAAAATTGATTCATCGCTGCTAGGGATTTCTAAGGTTTTTGGCCAGGCTGCAATGCTTTTATGGAGTGTTGTTTACAACCGTCACTTGAATACAGTACCAGCAAGGAAACTAATTGCAGCCATTCAGGCAACAATGGCAGTGTTAATGGTTTCTGATGCGTTATTTGTGAAAGGATTTTACCGAGACATAGGGATTCCAGACTCACTGTATGTCATAGTTTTCTCGGGCCTTTTAGAAGTTCTGTTCTTTTTTAAGATTCTGCCTTTCAATGTTGTCATAGCACAGCTCTGCCCACCGGGGTGCGAGGGATCTCTAATGGCGCTTGTGGCATCTGCTATAGCCCTTGCATTCATAGTAAGTGGATATCTTGGTGTAGCACTTGCATCATATGTTGGGGTAACTGGAGATGATTTCTCAGGTTTTCCCCGGGCCTTGCTGATACAAGCAATATGTACAGTTTTGCCAATTTGCTGGTCATCATGTGTTCCAGATGATAAGAAACCCAAAACTGGGAAGAAGAATGAGTGAGTGGTTGTGGAGATTCAAATTCAAATGATTCTTGCTGTCGTAAGATTTTTAGAATATAGAGAAAAAAGTATATATATTTTTTCCATTTCATTACACATTCATGTATCAATTAACAAATAACATATTAGTTGGCTAGACATGTCTTGTGAAAACAATGTCACCACGCAGTTCATAATGAGAACACTTCACTCTTTTTTTATCACTTCTTTTTTACTCTATGTTTGAATCCTATTGGGAGGTGCTGAAAGAGCTGGTTAGTGCAATATTCAACAGTGGCTTTCTTTTTCCACTTGTGGATGTAGGGTATGTTAAAAATATATATATATTAATCTTTTGGGTGATAGGCTCCTGTGAGCAGGACCTGAAAAAAGGCAAGACATTCAATTTCAAACCGCAAAAGGAGTAGTGACTCTCGAAGGTGTTAAAACCAGACCAATAGGAAGATTAACAGGGAAGAAAAAATGGAGAGAACAGGCGGATTCGTGGCTCCTGATTTAAAATGGAGCATAAGCCAAACAAATAGATAAAGCAACTAAAACAAATGGTTAAACATCCAAAGTTCCAAACATATTACTGTTGCACAAACAATGAACAGGTCTCATTCCTCTGAACAGCTACATGAGTTTTCATGTTGGAAGAAAATACTATCCCAATTAAGAGTGTCAACACCTCCCATTTCTCATGAAATAAGATTGGTTCAGGATAGCTTAATTTCAAACAGCAACTATCCGTCAAAAGGGTTCAACGAAGAAAGTTGAAAAATCAGACTGCTCCACAAACACAGAAGAGCGTCAAAGACATCAATATAAAGCTAAAAAGAATAGCATCATGACAAGCGAAATTGTAGCAGCAAGCTCTCTGCCATCAAGACTAAGAAAGATAATGATGCTTGTTACAATAGCAGTAATCCAAATCTAGTTAATAAGACCTGAAAATTAACGCAGACAAATTACGTTGGGTACTTGTTCACCTCCACAATACTCATTATCTATCATCTGTGTCATAACTACTGAACAAGAAAGAAACCAATTATTGATCATTGAGTGCATTGTTCTGTTAATTCTGACCAAATCATTCTCATTCACGCAACAGCAAAACAATCAACATTTATTTTGAAACGCTCCACAAATGCAATGCAAGAGATCATGGATGACACAGAGACCATATGATTGCAACATCAAACTTTTGTTAGTGAAAATCACAGCATTAGGATATGCAAAGTCATTAGTTCGACAGGATATATAAAGCACACTAACAGCACAGCTAGAGGCTGAACATTTACTACATAATGATAAGCACAACATCAAGTAATACACTGGATCCTAATAATACAATAGGCATATCATTAAGAACTTTCAAACACGGCCATCCCACAGGCATTGCAAGTCAACCTTTCCACCTTTCAACAAAACTTCAATTTCTTTAGGAGGGTTTAGACCTAAACGTTGGGCACGCTCCCATCGCTCCACCCTTGTCATCCCAAGGCATGGACCATAGGCCATGTTCATATCAAATTGCCTCAGAACATCTTGACTTTTGTCATAATCATCTGCAAGAAACAAGAGAACAGCACCAAAAGAAATATCTATCAATGCCTCAAGCATAGTTCCAACTTATAAAATTACTATGATCTCAAATGACTACACTCTGCAGAGTATACTAGGATTTGTCTTTTAACTCCCAAAAATTATGCTGCTTTCAGTTGCACAAAAGCAGAAAACATTCTGTTATTTTTGTGATAACCCAAAATCTTTTGGGTGGCAAGACTAAATTTTGAATCTCTTGTTAGCAATTTTAGCAATTTTTTTGGATTGTCATATAGCATTCCATTATTTCATAGTGCATATGAAATGAGATTAACGAATCAAAGTAAAACAATAAGCTCTCTCTTTACACTACACAGATTTTCAAGATTGGATTTTTCAAATAACAGAAATCAAAATAAACACAACCCATCAAAGAAAATGCAAAAAATAAGCCCTAAAAACATTCAATTAAAATAAAATAAAATAAAAACTTGACGGTACGAATACAACTTACCCGGAAAAAAATAAAAGAAACAGACTTGATAAAGAAATAGAAAAAGAAATAAAGTTAAAGACCTTGAAGATCCAGAGCACCGCCATGAGAAATCAAGGCAGCTGGTTGCGTAACATCAGAACCAACAGCTGCTGCATGTTTGGGGGGCGATTTCTTCTTGAATTTAGAAGAAGAAGAAGAAGAAGAAGATTTAGTAATGCCAGTTTTGTTGTTCTTTTTTTGCCTGTAGAAACTCTTCATGTCGTTCGACGATGCTGTTGCCATGTTTCACACCCACTACTCTGCTATAAATATCTATATCTCTAAACTCCTCCTCAATTTCAAAATTTGAATTTGGTTCAATCTGTGTCTTTCCAGAGAAGGAAGGAGAGGTTGGATTCGGTTTATACACAGAGGGCTAGGGCCCAGGAGTCATGTTCGAATTTGGGCTTTTTCTATTTAAATTTTGGGTTAAATTGACGTATACCTCTTTATTTTCTTACAAGGTATTTTTTCAAAACTAACCAAGAATATAAAAAGAGGAAATTTCACCTCACGGTCAACGTCATTAATTTTAATTGTAGCCAGCGCTTTTTTTTTTCGGTTTTATCTTTATTTTTTTTTATTTTTGTCTTAATTTTGGTTTATTTTTGAAACTTTGAACATATATTTGATGATTTTTATGTTTTTCTTTTTTCTATAATTTTTTATCTATTTATTATTTTTTAAGGCATATTTAATTTAAAAAGAATTTATCAAATAATTTTTTTTAAAAAAAACTTGTTAGATATTTTAATAAATAAATTAAAGTAAAAAAAAAAATTATTCTTTAAATAAATTATTATTTTTATTATTGATACTGATAAAAGTAAAAATGATATTTATAGTCTTAGTTTTATTATTAATGATGAACAAACTGAAAAAACAACAAATAACAACAAAAATCAATAAAAATAAACAACTGTAATTTTTGTTGCTTTTGTTAATTTTTTTATTTCAGTTGTAGTTTTCAATTTTTTTTGTTTGACTTTGTTTATTTTTGTTAAAAATTAAAAAATAATAAAAATTATGAGATATGTAAAAAAATTATTACTTTTATCATTAATACTAATAAAAGTAAAAAGTTTATTTATGGTCTTAATTTTGTCGTTAATAATGAAAAAAATAATAAAACATCAACTAAAATCAATAAAAATAGACAACAATCAACAAAAATCAACAACAATCAATAACATAAAATTTTGTTGATTTTTTTTTGTTTTGTTGTTTCATTTGTTGAAATAATAAAACATCAACAAAAATAAACAATATAAAATTTTGTTGATTTTTGTTGTTTTATTGTTTCAGTTGCTGTTTTTAATTTTTTTGTTTTTGGTTTGTTGATTTTTTTATTTTTTCGGCTTTTGTTGTTGTTGATATTACAAATACATCACAATGATTGTAAAACTTGTTACATATTGATGATCAACAAGTATCAATTTTTTTTTAAAAAAAGAAGTTGTTAGACATTTTAATAAATAAATTTAAGTAAAAAAAGTAAAAGCCTTATTCTTTAAGAATATAAAGGGGGAAATTTTTATTTATTTATTGTTGTTATAACAGTTAAAGATATTTATTCCTTGGTTTAACAACAATTGAAGATGTTTAGTTCATAATTATTCATTCGAAAAAAAGGTCTTACGAGAAAAACATATTGAGCAAAAAAAATTGAGAAAAAAAATGAAGACATTAGAAAAAAAAAGATAAATATAGTACTATAAAAATAGAAAAAAAAATATTTAACAAAAAAATGTTGAGAAAAAAAATGAAAATTGTAGAAAAAAAATGTTGACCAAAAAAATATTGAGAAAAAATAGATGAAGATAGTTAAAAAAATATTGAGAAAATATAAATGAAAATAGTATAAAGTAAAAAAATTGTT
>CATIWM010251025.1:0-34909 GCA_949671775.1 Mallotus repandus
TTCAAGATAGACATATATATATATATATATATATATATATATATATATATATATATATATATATATATATATATATATATTTCCTTCCACTTTGTATAATTAAATAATTAATAGGCCAGAGGGCAAGTGTCAACTTAGCAATGATTTGACTTTTGATTTAAATCAATATTAAAAAAAATTAATGATACAGCTGCAAAAATATCTTCTGTTCCCAATTATTTTTTTTCCCTCTCATGTGTTACCTAAATACTTTCGCTAATGAATGATATTTGACTAATAAAAATCAGTCTATAAAAAATTATTCTCACTTAAATAATACTTTAGATTCGAATTGTGTTATTTTTATATTCGAGTTATATTATATGCAATTATATTAAATTAGATATTAAAAAAAATTATTTTTATAATTTTTTTTAAATTAAATTAAATTAGTTAAAATTTAATAAATTTTGAAAGATAAATAAAAAAAATATATGATATTTGAGTTATGAAGAAACTTGTTATGCAAAATTACTTGTAATTAATAAAGCTTTGACATCATAAGGCAAAAAAATAGTACCTTCCATTGTGCTTCTCATTGACTTATTTTTAATAATTTGTTGCACCTAATTAATCCACCACTGAGGTGGAGTTTTCCTATTTATAGTGCTTATATAATTACATTAAAATAATAAGGATAATTTCTCAATCCCATCATTTTCATTGGTTCAGAAACAACAAGAATGAGTAAGTATGGCCATCCCACTTAATTTTGCCTCATTTGGTGGATATCCCATATCACTATATTTTTATTAAAAATATCAAAATCACCAATCAATAAAAATATATATCAAAAACACACACAAAAAAAAAAAAAAACCTAGCATACGTCTCTATAAGTGTAGGTTAAATTTCTCCTTCCTCTCCCCTTCATCCCCACCACAAAAATCACTCAGATCTTCTATAGTTCTCTAGTTTGATAGCTAGGCTGGTAGGTATACATTGTACTGCAACACTGATGCATGTAATACAGAATTTTTTTCTTTTTAGGTACTCATTCTTTATGTATGATAAGAATTAACAATCGCTATTTTATATAATTTTCCTGTTTTTCACATAATTTGATTTTATTTTTTGATTTATTATTGTGGGTAACAGCTAAAAATTCGATCCGAACTGATCCAATATAGGAAGTTGAAGGATGAGGCTTCTAGGGTTTGCTTTAATCTTTATGTTGGTGACGAACTCGTGCTTGGCTATAAACTTGAAATCATTCAATACAGTAGAAATGCATGAACAAGATGATAAGCACAATGGTGTCAATGGTGCTTATCCTGGAAGCAGTGTCAATAACCACCATTACATCCCTAGGCAGGACTTTAACTATGCAGGCGAGGGCGGATCAAACGGTGGTAGTGGGTGAAATTAAAAACCTAATAAAGCTGCAAGCATATATGTGTGTTGATCATCTATAATGATGTTTGTTTAAATATATATTCATATTTAAAATGATGTCATATACATCATATACTATATGATATTATTGTAGGACGTACGTAAACGTATACGCATGTATGTGTATATATATGGTCGACCTTGATGACCGTATTGATCTGTACTTATAATCTGCAGTATGAATCTTTCTTTGTTAAGTATATAAATACACATGTACTAGCTAGATTGTAATGTTTAGCTTGTTATCAATATATATATATTGGTAACTACGGGATATTGCACTTGTAAGAGGTGGAAGTTGGAATCCTCTCTCCCTCCTTCCACCTCCATTCTCAAAAAAAAAAAAAGTCAATCAAAATCTAACATATGCCACAACAACATGAAGAGAAATCGCTTCCATAACTAATTACATTTTGTTGAAATGAAAATTATATTGAATAGTGCATATCAGCATAAAAGAGTCAAAGAAGAGGCGAGTTACGTAGTTCGGAATTAAGGGTATGAAAATACCAGAACAACATGAAGAGAAATTACTTCCACAACTAATTATATATGGTGAATGATGCATGTCAACATAGGAGAATATGAAAAAAGAGAAGAATTATGTAATCGGAATCAAATGATAAAATATTTACGTAATTCGATGGATACAAAAATACAATTTTATTTTTCATTTATTATTTGAATTAAAATTTAATTTACACCACTTAAAATTTTTACACTTGTCATCCTCTCTTTGTAGTCTAATAATTCAAATAATAGATATTGTAAGGTGGGATTATGAATTCGATCATCTACTTTCCCTTAACCTCTTAGTTGTTTCTAAACAAAAATCTTTACACTTGTCAAATATTGGCATTAAATCCTAACCTGCTTAGACACATTATTGAGCGTTAATAATGGTTTAATCCAAAATTAGGATTATTTATTGTATTTAATACTCCCTCTATTTTTTAAAAATTATCATTTAAGATTTTTTCACATATATTAAGAAATATATTTAATATATATATAAAAATTTCAACATTTGATGAAAGAAAAAAATCTTTTCAAAATATAGATAAATATCAATTAATATTTTGTATAAAAAATTAAAATATTTTAAAGTAGAGAGTGAAATTCAACTCTCTACATGTAAAAAGTCAAATCAACTCTCTACTCTAAAATAAAAATATAGAGAATGTATTGAAAACTATTTTTTTTATTTAACTTTTCAAAATAGAGAATTTTACTCAAATAAAGATTTTATTGGAGATGTTTTAATAATTGCAAAAATTAGTCAAAAAGGCCTTGTTGGGCCGGTGCTGTGCCATAGGTCTTCAAGCAGTTAGGCCTAGAGCTTGGGATGTGCGAGCAGGTCCATTGTTGTTTTTGTTTGCACGTGGCAAGTAGCCAAGTGGTAAAACAAAATAAATGATTTTTTGACTTCTTAATTAGGAATTTACTTGAGTCTTTTATGCACCAGCAGCCTAGCAAAGTAGCCATCTATAATTTAGCCACATTATTTTACCATAAACTAAGGTGGATTTTTCCTATTTATAGTGCTGGGAATAAAAATATGGAGAGATTTTCCATATCTTTGCCATCTAGCCATCATTTTGCTTATTGCAACACAGAGATGAAATATGGACCAAAATTTTTCTTAATCCATCATTATCATAAATTGTACAGTCTCTTTTGTTTTTAATCTAATTTTTTTACTATGTTTGTGATAATGATTATTTACCCTTGGTTATTATCAGGAACTATCAATTTTATATTGATACATCAAATTTTTTAAGATATAAAAATATAAAAATATAAAAATTTATTTTATTTACTAGATATATAACCACATACTCAATTAATAATTATCAGAATACTTTTACAGAATCATAATAATAATAATAATAATAAATTTACGCTACCAATATATATCGATTGAAGTGGTAAGAAATTTAGATTTCTTTAAATAAGATCTCATATTAAAGTTTTATGCATGAAAAAAAATAGTATTGAAAGAGTTTTATCCCTTTATGAATTCACCCAACTCCAACTTCAAAATAATTAGAATTTTTGTGGTCACTGGATACTAGGGACACCAGATAAAGAAAGAAATTGTACTACTAAATCATATATACACATATATCCAGTAGTCAAACATATCTCAACTAATTTAAGCCCGATAAATTGCTAGAAAAAAAAATGATGGGATAATTAATCCACTTAATTAACTCCATTTCGTGTAGAGTGGAGACCCCATAACCAAATTTTAATTATTACTGTTAAGTGCATAAACCTTATTTACTCCTCTATATAAGCAAGCTTAGGTGTGCGCCCTTCCTCTCTGCCACTACTTTCTGCTTCAATTACTTGGGTAAGTAAATATACACATATCTCTAGCTTTATTTTCAGTTAATTTTTATACTATTTTCTGATATGACAATTTTGGTTTGATTTTGTTGTTATTGACAGGGAAAACCCACATTAAAGAGTGCCAAGAAAATGAAGCTTCTAGTGGTTTTTATGGCCCTGATGATGGTAGGATCTTGCTTGGCTTCAGGAAACAGAAAAGCTTTAGCTGTTGATCAACTTCAAGCTCATGAACCTGACAAATTGACCGTCGGTCGCCGGAACCTGATCGACGATAATCTTGATTCTGATAAGCATCCTGACAGTTCAAACGATAGACAAAATGGCCACCATGTAATTCCTCTGCCTAGATATTCACCACCATCTGATTAAAAAGATTTAAAAGTGTGATATATATCATGCATCTACATGATGGTGATTATTAAGTACTAATTAAACGTTTGTACTCCTTTCTTCTTAAGTTTCTGTTGTAATATCTAATTACGTATAGCTTGGGTGAGAAAATGATCTAATATTGTGTAATCACTGCTACATGTGACTAAATAAAATCTTTGTGTTGATTTATGCAAGATTTTTAATTTGCTCCCAATAATTATTTATATGATAAGAACTCTGGATCATGAATTTGTTTACCGTATAATGTTGTCACCCGTAGGGAAAAATAAGAGAACAAGAAGTGAATAATAGCCTGAATTATGCCAAGAAGCACAATAAATATATATATATATATATATACATATATATATTTGCAACAGTCTATTTTTTTTTTTTATCTGAACCGCCAATATTTAAAATTTACTAAATTTTTATTAATTTAGTTGATTCGGACATAATTTTAAGGGTAACAAAAAATTTTCAATAACTAATTTACCAAACTTTTATTAATCTGGCTCAATTTGATCATGACTAAAAGGGCAACAAAAATCTTTCAACTACAATTCAAATTTAATACATTACTTAAGTGAGAACAAGTTATTACCAGCTGATTCAACCACTCTTCATATCCTTCAAAATTAAACATCCCTCCAATATATATACACACATATCGAGATATATGAACAATAATAGTAATATACACGTAACTCACCAATTCGGTTGAGAAAAATTAAGATAAGCATACTGCACTCTGTAATGTTGTCTAAAAAATTGGTCAATGCAGTAATCTTTTAATTTTGAATAAAAATAGCTTTTATTTTAGAAGAATTAAAAATATATTTTCATATAAAATTAATTTCTAAAACTTTAATAATTCATTTCACGATAAACACTAAAGCGATTTTACAAAATGTTGTGTGAATTCGGACATTTGTAAATTTATTCCATTGAGTTTATAATTATTAATTGCATGATTTATATATAATCAAAATACCAATTTTATTAAAAGGGTTATCGTCGTTGATTTAAAAGTTGAGGACTGTCTCTATTATGCAGTCTATTAAAATTTAGATCATATGACATCTCTATTCAAAAAATATATAATTTATTTTTGTTGAAGGTATGTGTATGAATAGATTTCATTGGAATATTTAGTTCTCTGAATTCAATGAATATAATGTGAGAATGACAGTACATATATATTTGCCAGGAAAATACCTGGAATATAAAGTAGACCTTTTTTTTTTAATATTTTGATAAAAAAAAAACTGGCAATAAAAAAGTTGCAAGTGAAAAAGAATATTTACCTGAGAAAGAAGATAATATACAAAAAGCTAAACAGCATCACTATATAAAATTCAAGCCCCAGCTAAGTTCAATTACACACCATGTAAAAAATGCAAACAAAAAAAATTAAATCAATTATTTGTTTATTATTTAGTGTAATAAACCAAGTGAAAATAAATATTTTCCCAAATTCCAAATCAAGTTAAGGATCTAATTGCATTTTTATCTAACAATTAGATAAAAATGAAATGATTCAAAAATTAGATTTATTTGGAATCTTTAAAAAATTGTCGTGTATTTGGATGTATATTTACGCTGAATATTAAATCATGAAATTTTTTTATTAATATTCAAATATTACACCCAATAGTTGAATGCGTAAGATATATATATATATATATATATAACATTTTGCTGTTAAATAATAAATATATGATACATATTATATATGTATATACAAAGCTAATTATGAGATGAAATACATTAAAATCTTTCCGCTCAGGGATGGGTTGGCAAGGAGTCAAACCCATCCACGAGGAAGGTATGATAGGGTAGGGTTCGAATCTTCCTCCTCCTCTTCTAGTGACAAAAAAAAGTACATTAAAATAAATGAAAATTTCCCACAAATCATGTACCGCAAACTGTTTAAGTTAGAATTCTTCATAATCCTATACCATATATAGCTGTTTTACATCTATTTCAGAAGGTGGAGTTTCCCTATTTATTGTGTCAACATGGATCAAATGAATTCATTTCAACGCATCACTTATATCATGATATGCCAATTTGGATAAAATTCTCATAATGCATCAATTTTATCAACTTGCCTCATACTCATTTGGTGGACACCCCATCACCAAATTTATATTATTTATTATTGTGATTCACGTATGTGCTTCTCTATATAAACATCTCGAATTCCCCTTTGAAAATCCACCCCATTCAACTCTTTTAATCTTTTATTAGGTAAGTGTACACTCAATTTCAATTTCGAGCGAGCTGCATGATAAAAAAATAGTTCTTTTTATATTGGCAATAATATTTTTGACCGCCCATGTATTTTTTTTCTAAATTTTAAAATTTTTGCAGATATCATTCGATTAATTTTTATGAAAGCATTTTTTTTTTATTTTTTTATTTGCAGTGAAAACCAAAAAGGTGCAAGAATGAAGCTTCTAGCTCTTGCTTTAGCAGTGATGATGGTAGGATCCTGCTTGGCTATACACAAGAAAAGTATAGATGTTGCAAGGGATGATCGTTATGTATGGACGTCCGGCCGGCACTTAGGTGACGTTCAAGGTGAAGTGGATAAGCACCCAGATGATAGCATTGCACACCATGAAATTCCCAGAGACAAGTTTGAGAAACAATATGGTGGAGGGAGGAATGGAAAATAAAGAGAAAGAAGGATGATACTGCCATGATAACTGAGAAATTATTGTGTGTGCACAGCGTACATCTGTCGGTACATTAATATTCTGATAGTTCTTATAAGATCTATTAGTTTTAAATGTACTGATACATACGTCTGGCACATTAAATAATTTTCTTAGTTAATAGTTTAATAGTTTAATATCGTTATAATTAATGACCTTTTATGATATGGGGAGTGATTTCCTGTTTCTGTTTTAGGGTTGTTTGCAATAAAATAATTCAGGTTTGGTAGCTGGTAATCAATCTATGTTGTACAATTTTAAAATGCACGTCATCTAAATAAAACCTTGTATTGTTTCTATATTTGGTATGTAATATTATATTATTTATATGCTTTTTGAACAAGTGGCTGTACCCATGAGAATTAATTGGCATGCATATAAAATGCAATAATATATATATATATATATGACTCAAGAACTTGAAATTAATAAAATAATTAAGTGGTAATTAAATGATTAAGTTTCAGAGAACTAATTACGGTGTTCAACACCATTCGTTGTCCGTTGTTCTATTTCTTGACTTCTATTCACTTCAATTATTTACAAGATTTAATACTAAAAAAGTGGAATTTACCCATTATTTTAGTGAAATAATCTTCACCATTTTATCAAGTGCCCATATAGATAACTATTATTCATCATTTTTCATCTTTAACGGACAATTGTAAACAAAATTTACTTTATTTGGTTTTATTGCTCTGGACAAAATTTACAAAAATAAAAAAGAAAAGAAAAGATCAATGAGGAAAAGGAGATAAATTATACAATAGGTAACTTAGTACTAATGAAAAGAAAAAGAAGAAGAAGAAGAAGAAGAACTGATATTAGTGACAATGAAATTTACCAAAAAAGAATCATCTTCATGTGAAAGGTTTGCCGGCTTATATCTTCATGTGTTGCACATCATATATATATATATATATATATATATATATATATTGCATCACAATTGCTCATTAGGTTCCTCCCTTCTCCAACTTCTAACATGCAATTACTAATATTAATATTAATAATTAATATTTTTTTATTAATAAGGTGATTATATGAGTGGACTGTATATTAGAGGAGTAGTCCTCCTAGATGATAAATATTGAAGATGATGAAGAAATTAATTGGATTCTTAAAGTTTTTTTAGATTCGAAATAATTATAACTCATAAAGGTTCATCATGCATATGTATACATATAGTTATATATGAGGTAAATTGTTAGTGTTTTAGTTAGTTGAAACTTGTGTAATAATGCTCATTATTTTTTGCTTAGCAACTAAATTAAATTGAAGGTGTTGAAAGAATTTTGTTCTTTTATAAGTTTTATCAACTTCAAAATTATCAGAATTCCAATGATTAACGGATATTAGTGTCTTTAAATGCAATAAAAGAAGTCCACAACTGTTTCTAATTGTATGGAGTATATGTAGGAGATATAAATGGTTTGATGTTTGTAAAGATATTAATATACAAATATCTAAATTGGGTGAAATTCAGGTTCGAAATGAAAAAAGAAAATCTCATCTGCAATTCAGTAATGCATTCGAGCAATTTTTTGTTCGATTTCTTTCAGCACAAAATGGGGGTAAATTGGCCCATTTTGAACCTAACTCCCAGATGTAACGATGCTGTTATGGTAACAGTGGTCAACAATAATTTTGGGCTGACCTTTTAGGCTTAGAAAGGTGGCCTTGGTTCGACATATATTCTTTGAAAGAAAAACAAAAATATTGCTTTGCATGATAAATTGCTTGATGAAATAATTCGATGTGTGCACTTAATTTACCTATGTTAATGATTTGGAACCAATAAAAAAAATGAACGTTAATGAAGTTTATTATTTTTAGTAAATACTTTTTGGGTAGAGAGAGCTATTATAATGATATTGTTATGTTAATGATGCGGACATAAAAGAATAAGCAATTCGGTTTCTGAAAAAATATGAAAAATTGAAGTAGTGAAAGTTTTGTAATTAACTACAATTTTGGAGTTTTGGATTTTGGAGATTCAAAAGCCCAATTTGATTGGAAACGGACCAAGGATCAGAAGTCACAGGCTTTGCTTGTGAGCTCCGTTGTTTTTCGAGCAAATTCCTTCATTTAAACCTTTAGAAATGCAATTTTGTGTTTTACTTGTTTTAAAATTTCTATTTTCTAGTTGGTTTTGGATTGTTTTAGGGTTTTCTATGTAAGACTTTTTGTTTTGCCTATTGGACGTTGTTATGAATAATAGAATTCGACTCTTTTGAGATTTTCCAAAAAAATGGATTGAGATTGTTTTAGGGTTTTCTATTTAAAACTTTTTATTTTAGCTTTTGGACGTTGTTATGAATAATAGAATTCGACTTTTTGAGATTTTTTAAAATTTTTTAAATTTTAATGTCTATTTCTTGAATTTAAAAATTACAGGTTGTGGAAAATTAATGATTGGTAGTCGTGCGTGATTCAACAATCATTAATATTTATCCTAACATTCTTCCGCTATGTCAGTTAATATGCAAACCACACTCTAGATTGGTTTGAAAATAAATTAAATAATTTATATATTTTTCAAAATTATAATAAGAAGTATCAAAATAAATGGTTTATTTAAAACAATTACCATGTGAAAAATAATATGTGATCTTATATGAATTGTTACAGAAAAATTGGGGAAATTTTCTTTTATCAATTTAAGTTCAATTTATGTAGATATGAATTTTTGAAGGTTTAGAAGTGGAATTTTAGAAAAATTAAAAATGAAACTTTTTGGATTATAGAATAATGTAAAATTTATAATAATAATAATTTAAATTTAGTTTCTAAAATTATTTTGAAAGTTATAGGATTAATTGAGATTTCAAATATTTAAATCCTTAAAATAAAAAATTGAATATAATTGACAGAATTTATAAAAAAAAAAAAAAAACAGTTAAATCAAAATCATTTTATAATTAGGACACAACTTAAAATATTAAAAATTTAACCAAAACATAGCACTCGACTAAAGTCTGAGACAATATATCAGCCATTAATCTTGGATTTTGGATTGAATTTGAACTTACAATGCTTTACACTAATTTTGGTATTACATATATCTTTGTCTGAACTGTTGATATTGACTCTGATTTTGGTATTATATTAATCAATCAACATTACATAAACCTTTCTCTACACACTTGAGAATCAGGTAACTCTTCTAACTGGTAAAAAGATGACAAAAAACAAGTACCAAAGAACACTTTTGTTGTGTGTTATGCAGCTCAAGCTCTTGTTTAATGGAGAAATGCCTGCTACATTGCATTAGTAAGAACTCCATCTACATAACAAATAAAAGCTTGAAGCCAATTAAGTATCGAATGATCGATCTTTTTTCATAGCCAATGCAACATATTCATTGGTGAAAAGGAGCTTTTCTTTTTCTTCTATGTTTCTTATTCATCACTTTCATACTTAATTTCCTATTGAAAAGATCATCAGGTATAACATATATAATAATCTAATCAACCCACAAAATCATGAATCATTTGGCCTTCTCCCAGTTGCCGCCTAAGTTGATCTTCGTGTTGCTGCAAGTGTGGATGCTGCTGTTGAACATTTTCTACACCATGCCTGAGGCCTAGGGTAAGTGAAACAGCTCCAAGACCACCTCCTATGTCAATCCCACCTCTTTGGTATGGCAGAAAATCCATCATTGATCCATCCATGCTACTTGGAACCTGAAACTGATTCAATCTTGATCTTTTGTCTTGACTCCACTGCTCTGATTCCAGTTGTTGCTCCCCACTGCCTGCAGATGACCCTGATCCAGAGCACTCTAATTGCTTATTGCTTGCATTAAGATTATTCAAGGCTCGTTCATGACCTGGCTGACTAGTACTCTCTTTAAATTTTCCATCATTGTTTGAAGTACTTCGATTGGCTTCTGCCATACCTTTTGTTTCGAGCATGTGTATTTCTTCAACCATAGGCTTCCATACACGAACCCGGGCGTTTATAAACCAATTTGAGACCTACAGTAATCAGTCAATTTATTAAAACCATGGTAGAAAATGAATTTCTATAGCATTTTCACGCCACTCGTAGATTCTTAAAGCAAGAATCAACATGCATGTAGAATGTTGCCATACGCTATGAAAGATTTTGATCACAGTAATGTTGCTATAATGAAAATTGTATATATGTTCCAGAGGGGCCAGAGATGTGGAAATGACCGTGCTATAATAGCTTAATTCAATCACATAATCATCCACATTGATTCAAGGGAATCGGACAAGCTCAATTACCTGGTTTCGAGACAGTCCTGTTTGAGTGGCCAACATGTGTTTATCAGTGTCCGTGGGGTACCTACAGGAGGAAATGCCAATGCATTGAATCAATGAGCCAACCTACAGATATGTGAGATGAGAGAAGGACAGTGGGACTCACGGGTGAAGAAAATGCTCAAACAGCCAAGCTCTAAGAATGGCAACAGAACGTTCTGGTAGACCTCTTTGTGGTCTCCAGACGTGTTGTTGGGGTTCAAAGATGCCCACATCAGCCCCACCAGATTTGTGCCTGTGAAAGCTCTGATCCATGTATCTCACCCTTGATGTGTTCGAATGGCCTTTACTAATGCTGGCACCAGTATTAGGGAACAACAGATCTTCCCCAAGAGCTTTCATTACATGTTTGAGTTGATCCGAGATAGAAAGTTTTAGACACCTAAAATTCCTTGATACTGTCTTGAGAGCCAAAGAAACATACGGAGAAGCTGCACTCAGACCTGCAACTGCATCAAATGATGAAGCCACCATTTGCATCTGCTGGTGATATTGCTTGTACCTTCTGCATACCTTTTGATTATACAGTACAGTTGTCACTAAAAATGTTGCATATGAATTGATCCAAGATTAAAATCTAATCTCAAAACGCATACAAGTACTATGGCAACAGCACTTAATGATCCCACAATCTTAAACAATAATGACCAAAGGTTTAATATTAATGAAATGTTCTTTTGCAATGATTACAAAAGTGGAATATGAGACCTCTTTATTGGCAGTAGTGGGTTAAACAGAGATTTCACTGTGTCGAGCACCAACGTTTAGCTACATTGGAAAGAAATCAAACAATAACAAATTTAGGCACCTTGAGTTGATACTTATCTATCAAAGAAAAGCCTATTCTTTTCACAGCAATAATGGGATCATTATTTGACATCAACTTTTTTGGGTTTTGCACTTACATCAAATAAAGTTTCAAGGAAAAAAAATTTTACATAAAGTGATTTTAAAAAAAATGGTTGGGTACTGTTAATAGCTGTGTCATTTGCATGACTTTCTACAAAAGGGTGAAAAAGGGTGGTGAGGGACCTCACTATAAACGTCTTGTAAATGATTGTTTTCACATTCACAAGCCTATTTTTAGCAAATGTAAGTCACAAAAGTGGGCCTTTAAAGTCCTGTTCTTGTTCTGTTAAATTATTCTCTTAGCCAGTTTATCATTGCAGCAGTTCACAAAAAATAGAATATGGAATCTTTTTCCAGCACAGTGTGGATCCTTTTGTGAAATTTTACATAGTTTTTAACCAAGAAAAAAAACTATGGGTACCTAGACCACAGGGTAGAAAGTTGTATGAATTTAACTTTCCATCACAAAACACGAACGGTTAGTCTCGTATCCAATATGGTGTAGAAAACCATTAGTGGTTGCACAAAAAAAATACAAGAATTTCGATACTCCTGAACAGATTGAGAAAAGAGTAGCACTAGCATCTAAAGGACTTGATTTCATTTTAATACTCTATTAAAGAAAAAAAAAACTCAAGAAATGCAACAATATTATAAAACAAGGCAAGATGCAACATAGATGCATTTCTTGAATCTAAAATCATATTTATAGGATTCTATATATGCGAGTGTCCAGCATATTTCTCTTTATATACATGAATTATCATATGATCATCAAATACCACTATTTTGTGCTAAAAACTATAATCTCAATATTCAGCTATAAACTATACAAAATTCGGCATTAGGCTAGTTGTTTGAATATATATATGCATAAATATATATATATACAAAATTAGGCATGCCAAAGGCTAAGCAGATAGTCCTCAAATTTAAAAACTGTGACGAAACACACAAAAAAGCAAAACAATCTTCAAATGAAGTTATAGTAGAAAAACTTAAGTATGTAAACAAATTAACTCAAACAAGTGCAAAATGATGTTTCTGCTTGCAAACACAAATACCATGAAGATATTCAAGTTCTTGAGCATTATCATGGTTTCAAAACAATCTAAACCTACTGCGCGTGTAGTATCTAAATAGCTATTACCCAAAAACTGAGGCAACATTATAAAACAAGATTTGGCATTTTTGAAACTTCAAGTACACAAATAGTAGTCATGACTATTGAATGGAAGCATGACCATTTACATATACATTCCCTTCAATTATGCATGCCTTAGGTCCACCAACAGGAAGGCATGATGTAGACTACAATATAGAACATCATTTTAAATCTCAAATAATTAAACCAGCCACTCATTTTACTAGACCTGACCATGATCTAAGGAGTGAGGCTTTGAGGGCAATTCCATGATAGTCCTGACCGAAAAAGCAAAGATGATGAAAATTTATCAAGAGCCTAAAATAGGACTTAACTTAATCATATGCCTATGACGTGTTACAAGATGACTAAAGTAGGACCTCTAATTTACATGCCTATGAAAAAGACTTTGTCCTAATATAACTGGAATTTAACATGAAATCTAGTACTAGAGAGAATTATTTTTCATCAAACAAAATGGCAAAAACTTTGCCATGAATTTATTGTTGAATGTTACAATCATCTTCATTAGACCAAACAATTTTTTTTTCTTGAAGCCATTATTTGATTTAGATATTCAATTGCTGCCTATAAGGCATAACCACAAACAATGACATCTAAAAACAAAAGTACCCCTTCCGTCCATTGTAGCCTTTGTTTCTTAGACCTTCCTCCTTCATTTCAAAAGTTTGGCACATATATATTAATTAAGGCTTGATATTAACTGGAAAAACTTTGCCATGAACCCCCCATCCAGTAGCCACATAAACCCCGAGTTTTATGCTTAGATGTTGAATATGCAATATAAATCATAAAGTTTATTGCATGGAAGAATTGCAATACCAAGTCAATAGGTACTTTAGCTTGTATTGTACTACCAACTGATCATATTCATCTAATAATATGATAAAGTTTTGCCAGAGAGACTCCAACTAACTAGCATAATTTTTTTAGTCAACATAATAATCTTTCTTTTACCTTATAAAAGCAAAAGGGTAAAACAAAAGGGATTTGAATTATCAATCAACACTACTGCAAAAGAAGCAACAAATAATAATAATAATAATCATCCAATGTGGCTATAAAAAAGAAAAAAAAGAATAGCAACCAACCTCCTCCTGCAAATACAGTAGCTTTGCCTTCTTTTGTTGGTACTCCGGCCTGTAAGATTCGCAAGAACTACTCGCAACTCCAACATCAGCATTTGAGCTATAGAATGTAGATGATGAGACCCCAGAATTGTTATTAACTTTAACACCTGCAGCCTCTGCATCGGCTGCATTAATAACAGCATGATCAACAGAAGCTAAAGAATCCACTTCAGATGTCCTACCACACCTATCTCCAGTTCTCATGAGTTTTAAACCTGTTGCATCACAGAACTCTTCTAGTAGCTCTTGTGCTGGTTTCAAGAATCTTGAATTTTTTAAAATAGTAGCATATCCAGTAAAAGGACCAAGAGGTCCAGCATTTCGAAGAGCATAATTAGATGTCCCCACTACTTCGTCAGGTGATTTTCCACTACTTTTAGAGACAATTGCAGATGGTTTTGACATTGGACACAAGTAATTTAACTTGGCGAGTTTAGAATCTTGATGAGGTTCCTTGAGAAAAACAGCAGACTTTGGTTGCAAAAGTTCAGATTCATATCCCTCTCCAAACTGAACTACATTCCCTCTAGTCGATGGCGGATTCGATGAAAGTGACAGAGATAGACCTTGATGAGTGTTATGATCACTAGAAATGGCCCTTAATTCTTGGTCACTCTTCCTTGTAATAAGACCCAATTCACCACTCCACTGATGACAGTTCTCAACTGGCCTATTCATCCAAGCATTAGCATTATCAAAATACAAAGCAGTAGTTGATTGATTACCATATGCGCCAAAAGAAGCTGGAGCAATAACATCTTGGATTGTGTTCTGATAAAGTGCTGGATGGACATGATCAGAAGTAGAAATTTGCATATCTCTATACTGTTTTTGGCTATCTTGACCAGGAATTTCATTTGACGGACTAGCTAAAGAAGAGTGATTAACATCTTGATATCCACTGTAACTTGTCTTCAAATATAGCATGGATGTAGAAATATTGCTTGCCCTTGCATTATTTGACAAGACATCCCCAACAAACAAAGGTTTGTGATTGCTTTCCCTACCTACTGATGTTGATGATGACGATCCACTTGCATTATAATTTACCATCCAGTCATAACTTTGATGCGAATCAATAGTTCTCCAGTTGCTGCTGCTGTTACATCCTTGTGGGTCATTAGTACTAGTTTTAGCTGAAACATTAAAGTTGGAAGAAATTGGGTGAGAGTGAGACATGCTAATGAATGAAGAGTCCCCAGTTATAGGCCTACTTGGATGCTGTAATGAACCTAGTTCTTGACCAACTACCATTGTATGCTGATGCTGCTGCTGCTGCTGATGATGATGATGGTCTCTTTGAGCTTGTAGAACACCAGAACTAGTAGCAAAATTGAGCATTTCGGCGGAGGGAAACACAGCAGCAATAGGATCATAAAGGACATTGCTTCCATTTCTAACATTTCGAACCTGAACAAGATCTGAGTTTAGTCCAGAATGAACAGACAAATGTTCCATACTGTTAGGGAAGTCATCTAAATGCTGAACTGAAGAACTTGACTGAATTCTTAACTTATCTCTTCTACTTTGCTGTGCTACATGTGGTTCAGACCTGAAACTCCTAGTGTCCATCTAACTCAAAGCTATGCCCTACTCTTTGGTCGATTCAGCTATATCAAGTATATCCTCTCATTAATAAAAAATTTAAAAAAAAAAATCCTCCTTCAACATAAAGAATCTTGTTCCATCTCTCAGCTGATCACTGTACCCATCAAATCGTCATGTCATTCTCTTCACTTCCTGCAAAAAAGTTCATACAAATAATCAAAAGACTGCTCCATCCATAGTACCTCATCAAATATAATCAACAAAAAGAGAGATAAACAGAAGGAGAGAAAGATTGCTGTAATGCACATAATATAAAGAAAAAAAAATTATGTAGAATAACAAGAAAACACTAGAAAACAAGAACAATATATCTTCTTGAAGTAGCTTCAGAACTGATTTAAAAAACAGGAAGAGGAAGAAGAGGAAGAGCTTGCCTTAACTTCACTTATCTACAAAAGAAAGAAAGAACTCTAGAGACTACAGAAAAATACAGTGCAAAGAAAAAAAAGAAAAATAAATCCTCTTCTACTATTTGGGTAGAGATAAACATGAACCAACTTAGCCGTTCGCCAAAAGAAAGACTAAAAACGTTAACAGTAGCACACCATGACATACGATAACTATTTTCTTGCATATATCAATACCTTAATTATACTTCACGTCAACCAGTAGCTACTACTGTTAACCCTAGTTCGTTTAAAACAGCCATGAAACCGTCATAAACTATCAGAAACACAGACTCCAAGTTTACAGATCCAATTTGTTTACGCAACTGGGAAAATCTTTGGTATGATTCTTTAGTTCGAACTCCAATAAGCTAGACTTGTTTCTTGTGCTCTCAGCTTCAAGAACAAGAAGTAACAAGAGGAAGCATGATAAATATATATATATATATATAAATAAACAGAATAAAAACAAAACTATATATTATTAATATAAACCCACTAAAATATTCCACAAAAACCCATAAAAGAAAAGGAGCTAAAAACCATTCTGTTCAAAAAATAAAACTCAAGAACTCTGAGAATTAAAACGAATTAACAGCTTAGTTTCGAGAAAATATTTATCTTTAGAAAATAAAAAGATTAAAAACCAGTTACCCACTTGAAGGAACTTCGTAGTTACCTGGCAAAAAATTTTGAAACTGACCCACTAGGGCCAGAGACGGAGCAACTGCCGGCGATATGCCGGTGGTTGTTTTCAGGTGGTGTTTTTTTCTTGTCCTTTTTGAGGGGGTTTCTGGTGTCAAGCAAGAGTGGACAAGGAAGAGCTGGAGGACAATAATTGCAAATTTTTTTTTCTTTGATAATTCCGTTAATTGGAATTTAACGGTTAAAGCGAGGTGGAAGGAGAAGGTAAAACACTAGATGACTAGAACGTACGTACGTAGGTATAGTCTGTTAGATTTAACGGCGAGGGAAATGGTCACGCTCGTGAGTTGAATCTTGTCTCCCTCTATTGGGACCCTTTTAGTTTTTTGGTTGAAAATTTCTTCTATTTTTAGAAAATTTATAAAAGCCCTGAGTTCTTCATTTATTGAAACACCCCTATGTGCTTTTCATAATTACAAAATTGCCATTACAAAGAAAAATTAATCAACATATTAGCACAAAAAATTACTAAAAATTTATATAAATTTAAATTTAAATAAATGAATGGCATTGTCCACTCTACTATGATGACTCAAGTAATAGATATTATAAAATAAAATTATATAATTAATCATACTTGACCTTTCAATTGTTAAAAAAAATAAATGAATAACATTTAAATAATGAATGTGAGATGAATTAAAATATTATTAAATTTGAACTACATGATTTTTAAATAAAGAGCTTAAATTTTGATTCAAATCTAATTAATTTTTTCTTTTAAACTCCATTAGATTTAATTAAATAATTTTTAAATTTAAATTTGGTCAACTCAATTATTTATATAAAATTTAGAAATATATCAATCCTAAAATATCCAAACTTAACTCCAATTTATTTTACAAAAAAATCTCCAGTTTAATTTGAACATAATTATTGAATTATCTGTAAATTAATTTCGAATAATTCATGAGTCAATTTAATTCTATTATATCTCTTGTTACGATGCTTATGCAATTTAAAATATGTAACTTGCAATATTTATTTTCTTTATTAATAACACACGATGATTATAGTTAACAAAATTTATTAATTAAGTATTAATAAATGTGAAAAATTATTTATTTATTGAATTTTTACATCATATACAATATAGGAAAAAAAATAACCAAAATATACTTGGTCGTTAATAATGAAAACTTAATAGTGAATGTTCACTTGTCTTCAAATGTACATTGTTCAACCTTATAGGAAATGCAATAATTTTCATCTTTTTAATCGTTTTGTTGAGGGGTGAACTATATGTGTCGTCTTCTACTTTTATTTTCTATCATTCTTTTCACCTAACTTGAGAGTTTTGAGTTCATAATAATCATTTCAAAATTAATGATCGTGTTCTACTTGCAAGAAAATGGAGCAACATTTTTTCACCATAAACAGAAAAGGACAGACTGCAAAATAGCTTCATAAAACTCTGCCAATATATTGGTATGTCCACCACAATCTAATTCTTATTTCTTTGCAGAAAATATTTCTTACTATAATTTTGCACTCAATTATTATTGGCTTGTCATCTATCAATTTAATTAAAAAAAATATTTACATTTATTTTCAAAAATAGTTGTTATACATAAATTTTTTATTGTTATAAGTGGCAATATATATATATATATATATAAACTCATTATATTTGTTTATATAAATTAATTTTTAAAATATTCACATTACAGTACCTAAAAATTGAGTAATTTAATAATATAATTTATTTCAAGATAATAATAAATTAAGAGTAAGAGTTTAATTTTTATTTTTTTTAAATAATAATACATATCAATTACAACTGAATACTGTATATATATATATATATATATATACTATTATATTATTATTATTAAACTAAAGTTCATTAGCTAATTTTTATCTTTCTCTAGTTAAAAAATATTCACAGTATATTTAACTGTCAAATGCAATCATTAAATGTGAAAATAGAAAAATCATTATCCAATACCTACTGGTAAATAAATAAAAATTGCATGAGTAGAAGCTACTTGTTTTGTAGTAATGGGTAGGCAGCTGTAGTTAAAAAAATTAAAAAAATTAAAAAAAAAAGTAGAAATGAATCTAGCTGGTGAAGATAGAGATTGAGGTAGACAAGACTAGAACTACTGATACTCAACTGTGTACAATAATATATTACAACATGTACGGCCAAAACTGGAGATTACGTCACCTGCAGCTGCCGGTATAGAGCTATAGCACCTGATCAAAGGCCAGAACAGACCAAACCAGGGCGACCCCCCTGACATTTATTTTATTTATTTATTTATGTGCCTACCTAGAAGATAGCTTTGAATGTCTTCCACCGCCATATCTTTTGCTTCTTCTGCTTCTTCCAGTATTATTATTATTATTACCACAATTTGTTTTTTTTTTAAGACAATACTTTACCTTTCTCACCGATTACCAATAAAAACTGCAAAAGCAAGAAAAGCTAGTCGACACTGTACGGACACTCCCACTCTCACTCTCAGTTCCTGAGAGTTGAGAATATATCCTGTATAAATGTGTACACATGAACAAGGCCATGTAATTTTTTTTTTCCCATTGAAGCTATCTGAGATAATGATATTATGAAATTTTTTATGGTTTTTTTTTTTTTTGTCTAAACTGTTAATTTTCAGAATTTAATAAATTTTTATGGATTTAATTCGAATAAAATTATGAAAATTGTAAAATTTTTTAATATTTAATTTAAAAAAATTATAAAATCATTATGATTCGAATTTGGTTCGAAATTGAAAACAATCAAAGTTAAAAAAGACAATTAAAAAAGAAGGTGCACTTGGAGAGATTTTTGCAAAGGTTGGAAATGGGATGTGGACCATTGGATGCATGTGTATAGGAATGTTATTAAGGCAAAAGATGTTATTCCTATTCCCTACAGCCAAGGATGTCTGCCCATATGGTTATAGTAAAAGGAGGTAATAATAGCCGTTGGATTAGGATCTGACGGATTATGTATCGATATAAACATCGGTGCATGCAAAGAGTTAAAATAAATAACGCATATTACATTTGCGATCTGTTTTATTATTTTAATATTTAAATTTTTTTCTAAAATATACTATTAATTTGTACTAATATGATGATATAATGCATCTATCACCCATGTATTTGTTATTTTTTGTCAGTTTGATACCTCTATTTGTAATTTTTAGTCAATTAAACTCTTAATATATGAAACATACTAATTTGCTATTACATGTCATGTATGCTGACAGAGTTTCAAAATTGTGTTTGAGGCGAGTTCAAGTGTGAAAATGACAAAATTATAAGTTGAGGTGTCAAACTGACAAAAAATAAAAAATACAGATGTCGTAAATGTATTATACCAATAAATAAATGAGATTTATCTCATCTATTTAAAACGGATGGTAAAATATTTTATCACGAGATTAAGGTATTTGGTTAAGAGTAATAAGGTTCGATCTCTTCACTTCCTAACTATCCTATTTCGAGCCAAAAAATTTTACCATCTAGGCTAGTTGTTTAAAAAAATAAGGATAATAATTTATATATTCAATATTTATTAAAAAAATAAGAATAATGATTTATGTAGTCAGTAGCTACATGAATAATAATGTAAGAAATTTCTTTTACATCCTTTTTCTCCATTTGTATGCTCATTGTATATTGGACCATACATATAATTTTTTTCTTCTTCATGAATTTTAACAAAAGTATATGATATTCCTTGAATAACCTTTAATCTCCATAATGAGAATGAGGCTATACTAACAATCAAGACAAAGTGCTCTCTCTGTAGAGCGAATAGTGCTTGCCGGTAAGTTTCTTGTTACCAAGCTGATAACCTTTCTATACTCTCTACACTTTAAGTAGAACTTTTAAGGCTACAGATCTAGCAGTTGTTATCATTTATGTGCTCTCATTCGTCCTTCATATCTATTGGCTTTATTCCTCTTCTTTTTCCTTTTATTTGCTTTCCTCTCTACTTCTGCATATCCCATTTCATCATCTCTTAAAATTTCTTGATCCCACTCTCTTTTAGTAGAGATGACTATCCTTTTTTCGGGTTTGATTAATGGGTTTGGTTATTTCTCAGGTGGTCTTTGGCCAGCCAAAGACCACCACTTCTTCCTTCATTTTTGCCTTGTTTGTTCTTCTCCTTTATTGTTTTAGGCTAATGACGACATTGAGTTAGAATTGTAGGGGCATGGGCAGTCCACGCACCAATCATATTTTGAAGGACTAAGAGTCCAGAAAGAAGCCAAAGTTCATCTTTTTAATGGAAGTAAAGAATGATAGAGTAAAAATGGATTGTGTTAGGCTGCTGCTGGGTTTTAAGGGGTGCTTTATTGTTGACAGTATAAACTTAGGTGGAGGCTTGGCTTTGTTTTAGAAAGAGAAATCTATGGCTAAGCTTATGAGTTTCTCTAGAAAATCATATAGATGTGAAGGTTCATGTTTCTAACATGAAGGCTTGGAGGCTGATTGGGTTTTATGGATTCTCGGAAAGGAATCATAGGAAGGACTCATGGGAATAGCTGAGGAGTTTAAAAAATCAATCGATTCTTCCATGGTATTGTATCAAAGATTTTAACGACCTTCTATCCCAATCAGAGAAAGTGATCGCCATCTTCATCCCCCTTCTTTGATTGATGGGTTTCGGGAGACGGTTGAGGATTGTGGCTTGATGGATATTGGGATGATTGGTCATTAGTTCATTTGGGAGAAGAGCAAGGGTAAGGTTTCTTGGGTTGAGGAGAGATTGGATCGAGTTTTAGCTAATAAGATATGGACTAATGTGTTTACTACGGTGGTGGTCAAAAATTTGCTGGCTCCTTCTTCTGATCACTCCGCTTTATTTTTGGATTTTAGTGTTTCTGTTCATCACCCTCGCAGAAATCAATTCCATTTAAAAATATGTGGATGCTTTCCACTGAGTGTCGCTCTATGGTGGTGGGTTATTAGATCAATTCGGTTGGGCTGGATGTCCAATCTAAACTGGTTCAATGTGGTAAGGAACTTCAAAAGTGGGGAGGTGGGTTTGTGTCCAACATTAAGAGGTATATCAGAGCTTGCAATTGACAGCTGCATTTTCTTTGGTCTAAACAGGATGATAATGTTTTTCATAGGTTCATTGAGGTTCAAAAGGAGCTCAAGTATCTCCTGGATTAGTAGAATGCCTTTTAGAGGCAAAGGGACAAACAATTTTAGCTTGGGAATAGTGATGCAAACACCCGCTACTTCCATAAATACGCGTCCACTAGGCATAAGAAGAATTCGATTACTCGTCTTCGTAATTCTAGTGGCCAATGGTATGATCAGTATAACGGGTTGTATAACCATATTTTGGAGTAATTTTCAACTCTATTTAAATCAGGTGTGGAGGTGGAAAGTCATATTTTTGACTCCATCCCAACGAAGGTCACAAATGTCCAAAACGAAGACTTGTTGAAGCCTTTTGATGCAACAGAGATTCATAGAGCCATTTTTGGGATGCATCCGGATAAAAATCGCCTGGGCTAGATGGGATAAATCCGGGATTCTACCATAAATTCTAGGATGTAAGTGGGAATGATATAACAACTTTGTGTCTAGATTGTCTTAATTATGGGTCTTTACCTTTAGGCCTAAATGATACTACCATTATTTTGATTCTGAAGAAGAAGCAACCTGAATTAATCACTGAGATGCGGCCTATATCCCTATGTAATATGCTATACAAGATCACTGCTAAAGTCCTTGCAAACTGCTTGAAAGAAGTGTTTTCTGAGGTGATATCCTCCTCTCATAGTGCTTTTATTGTTGGGTGCTTGATATCAGATAATATCTTAGTCGCCTTTGAGGTTGGGCATTTTATTAAAAGAAAATCTCAAGGAAAAGATGGTATTGCTGCTTTGAAGATAGATATACGAAAGCCTATGACCGTGTTGAATGGCATTTCCTTCATAAAATGTTGTTAAGGTTGGGGCTCAGTTAACAATGGGTCTGATTGATCATGATGTGTGTTGAATCGGTGAGGTATTGGGGGTGATAGTATTAGTCCTATAGTGCCTTCTAGGGTTTAAGGTAGGGTGACCTGTTTTCCCTATATTTATTTATATATTGTGCCAAAGGATTGTCGTGCTTATTGCAAAAGTATAAGAATAGGGGTTGGATCCATGGGTGTAAGATTACTAGAATAACTCCTTCGGTGTCTGTGGACACCCTCAATTTGGTCGGCCCACAATGACGGCCCAATGATTAGACAGTATAGATATCTAATGTAAAAGAAACCTGAAAGCTTCTCTAAAAATATACTCGAAGGCCCAAACACTAAATCTAAGCCCAAAAACCCTTAATTGAGCTCAAAACATCAAACCTAAGCCCACAAAAAGTCTAAACCTAAAGATGAAGCTCCAGGCTCAAACCGGCGAAGAGGCAATCGCCTCTTCGGCCTGGGCATCAGTGAGGCGACGCCTCTTTGTAGCCGACTTATGCAGTATTAAATACTATTTATGGTTGCATTAAATAAGGGATGGCCCCACATATCATATATCTGAAGATTTGTGTATGAAATTAAGGCTTTTAAGGCAGGATTAAGGCTGAAAAAGGAGGAGGCAATAATGAAAAATGCAAGGTGAATATTTGACCTTGGTTTTGGGAAAATAAAAAAGGGCAAGGGTTGAAGGCTAAAAAGATAGGACTTAGCTATTTTTTAGGAGGTTGGCCATTTTTAAGACAAAAAAAAAAAGAAGAAAAAAAGGAAAAAGAAGAGTTTAGCCTAAAAGAGAACAATTTCTTGGAGAAGAAGAAGGAGTTTTTGCATTCATAAGTAATCTAAACCAAAACCAATCTCTGAGGGCTCAGTTAGGAGCTTTAAAACTTTATCAAATCAGTAAGAGTCAATGTTTTCAAGCTTTAAGTTCTTTATTTCATTCAAAACCATATTTATTAGTTTTCTTACTTGTTATTGTGTTTAGTGTTCACTTGAAGTCATATTGAAGGCATGATTATGTGAAATATTGAATATTAGTGGTAAATTTATGTTATTTTACATTTAATTTAATCTACTTAGGATTCAAGCAACATGTAAGTTGTTATGTGCCTGATGAAGACGCGACGTCTCTTCAAAGAGACGTCACCCCTTCACACAGAGGTGACATGAAATCGCTCCTTCGCTAAGAGCCGATGCCTCTTTGATGAGGCATCACTACTCCATCAAGAATTCTGTAGATTTAGCTTTGATTCCCAATGTTGATTTTGCATAATTTGCATTTCTCATGTATTTATTCGATGTTTTATCCTCAATTTTATATATGTTCATCATGATATTAGATTTAACTAAGTGTTTATTTATGTTTAAATGAGTGTTTATGTCTATTTTGTACAAATTTAACTCGGTTTCTTTTTGTAGGTAATAATTGTTATTTTGTGAGAAAGAACTAATTCTTGCTTATTGTAGGGATTTTAGGGTGATTTTAATCACCAAGCACTTGCTTCCTTAATTAGTTCTTGAGAGATTTTGTTTTAATTTATTGTTTATTTTAATTGCACAAAGGATTGTAATCCCTAATTCTTTTCCCATTTCGTTATTTGTACTATTTGTAAATTATGATTTGTGATTTATTATTCAGCCTCAAGCATGAGAAAAGGAGTAATGTGAAAACTCAAACTTGAACATAAAATCGAAAATGATTACAATTCACACAATAATAAGAAAACAATCAAATAATCAAAGGTAACAAAATACAAAACACAAATAGAGGTCAATCGTAAGGTTGGGTGGGCATTCCAAAAGCCCATGCCCAATTTTCGAATCCGATCTTTGATGACAGCTTCTGGGAACCTCTATGGAATCCAGTTGCTGTACAGTTTATCCTGGCTTTCATCTGAGTGGCGACTCCATCTCCATTATAGGCCACAAGCCTATTATGTATTTCCTAGTGGGCCTCGAGCTCACACAGTGTTGTGGTTGCCAAACACTTAGGCGCACGTTAAACCCCACCGCCTACAATGGAAACTCCACTGAGGATAGAGAAACTGATTCCAAGTGTTTTGTAATTTATCATCTTTGATTATTTCTTTATTTCCTTTGCATTTTTTATATTCAAGACACTTTTCACATAGTGAGCACAATAATCCTGAATAAAACTGGCAATAAGCATTGCTCTGCTGCCTACGTTTCACTCAAACCTGGTGGTGAAATATTTGATTATTGTCACTCATAGCATGTACTTATGTACGTCGTATGGACCCTTGAGTGGGGAGACGTAATGGAGGTATATAGCTATGAGAGCTGAGGCCTATAAACCAAGACCCAGTCCATGTAATGGCCGAGCAATTTCTTTAAGTTTTTTTTCCAAATGTGTGTGATTTATGCCATATAGTAATCCTTACAATAAAGCCCAAGCCCATTTACAAATGGACCATGACAAATTAGGCTTTTAATGCCCACCACGGCCCATTAAAATGGACATTTTCTTTATTCCAAGGAATTACTACTTGTTTGCATCATCTTGAGAGTTCTCTTGCATATGGCCAATAATCTTAGGACAAGAAACTCGTCATTAAACACGTGTACGGGAGAAATAAAGGCAGAGATATCATTTAAAAAGCTTTGTTTGTTATTACATGTGATGTGTAAATAGGATGTTTTTTTTATTTCTTTCTTTTAATGTTAATGTGGATATGCATATCATGCATACACGTCATGCATGCTTCAAATTAGTGATGGCTGCAGATATAGATTTGTGTGGTTCCTCTTCTTCAATACAATTTAACACCAGCCGTCTGATTAGAATATCTGAAGAGACAGAAATGGCAGGATTTGATCCTGATGCCTTTGGGGGGAAATTAAAAGCAAAAATTGTTGACCAAACATGTATGATCATATGGGAAATGATGATAGAAATAAGAAGACTGGATAGATAAGAGCCACCAACACCTCAGCCACCACCATTCGATCTCAATGTTGAAAACTTAAGAAGGCAACAAATAAAGGATGACCAAGAAACTCTGTTAGCAAAACCAATGACCCGACAAAATGTGGATGCTTCGGGAGGTGTGGAAAAGACTGATTAGGCCAAAAGCGTGAGCAAGACCATGGCTCAGATTCAAATGATAATGAAATAAAAGGGGATCGACTCTCCAATGGATTACACTAATTTGGATTTAGATGAAGACGTTGGTCCTTTACCTCAGAAGTTTAAGTTTTCTGACATAAGAAGTGTTCTGGGACTGATGATCCTCACTTACACCTAAGCAGCATGTGACCTATATGAGCATGACAGAATTAACCAAGCCTTAGATTGTTAAACAGTTCCCCATTTCCCGATCCATTGGTACTACACTCTAAAGCCACATGTACAGAGTGATTGGAAAAAAATTTACGTTGCATTCATTAAGCAATATGGTATAGACGCCCCAATGGAGGTATCTCTAAGGGATTTATAGAACATGAAAAAGAAATTCAATAAGTCCTTTGCTGAGTACTTAACTAGATGGAGAGGGAAGCTATCACAGATGAAACACAGACCAATAAAATCTAATCAATTAACAATAGTGATAGAGGGTTGCGTCCCATTACTTTCCAGAAAGCTTAAGGATTTAGGGATCGGGAAATTTGAGGAGTTGCACAGATTTGGGGTACAGAAAGAGTCTGATTTGGCACAAGATAAGAAATTCTTCAGCTAAAGATCTACAGGCATAGAGGGGACAGGGTCCAGCAGTGGGATTAGACCAAGTAATAATGTACAGATCAGTGCCATCGGATAACTCCAAAGGTTTTCTAATATGGGAAGACCTCTTTCCAAAGCCCTGGAGAAGTTGATTGAAAATAAATTGATACAACTTTTACCTTAGAGACCACTTTTCCCAAATGCCCACCCAAAACTATATTTCAAGTATCATCAAACCATCGAACATAACATCGATGGTTGCATTCGCCTGAAACATGAGGTTCAAGATTTAATTAATTCAGGAAAGATCATTGACCCTAAAACAAGGGAACCAAACACCCGAAATAACCCTTTACCCAACTACCGTAATGTGCCACCACCAAATCCACGCATTCTTATGGTTAATACTGGCTTAACGGAGGAGCAAGTATTTAATTCCTTCATTGATGCCACTCTTACACCCCTACAACCTGAAATCAAAAGCCTGAATATGAACCAGCAACCTGTGGAACTTAATTTGAATGTTTTTGACATTTAAAGTTACGATAATGAAGAAGAGGGACAAATTAATCTATGGAAGGATGAAGGAAGAAAGATCTAGCCTGCTAGAAAGGGTGAGAAAAAGGAAGAGGAAGTGAAAACTTCTAAGCTAGAAAAAGAAAAAGTAGACTCAGAAAAAAAAAGTTGAATGAGAGAGTTGTTGAAGTCAAGAGAGATGAGAAGACTCTCGCCAGTGTTTAGGAGCTGCTGATGCACTCCAGAGCCCATCGGGAAGCGCTGGTTATGGCCCTTGATCACAAGAAAATCCCTACATATTATACTCCTAGTTAAATGGTGAATCACCAACAGAAAAGCCCTCAGGGAGCAATTATATTTTATAGATGATGACCTACCCTTGGAGGGCAAAGACCACAGTAAAGCCTTGTTCATAAAGGCTGAGGTGAAAAGGAAATTGACTTGTTGCGTGATGGTGGATAATGGATCCACTATCAACATTTATCATGTGAAAATTTTGCCTAAGTTAGGGCTGACCATAGCTAGTCTAAAGTTGTCTGATGTAATCATTAAGGCCTATAATGACACGAAGAGGCCAGTTGAAGGGACTTTTAGGGCTCTGGTCAAGATTGTGCCCATTGAGGTTTGGGTCAACCTACATGTGATTGACGTCCTTGTCACCTTTGCTATATTATTAGAGAGACCATGGTTTCACCCGTTGGGAGCAGTGCCGTTAACTGTGCATCAGAAAATCAAGTTTTCGCATGAGGGGAGAGTAGTCACTATAACGGTAAAAACTGAAGTTGTTGTTATAGCTTTGAAGTTAACTCCTAATGAAATTCTAATCAACCCAAATTTTGAGGTCTGCATGATCATGAGGATGAATTGAGTCAAAAAATAGCAAGCATAATAAAAAAACATAAAATTCATGCCTAGAATGGGATTAAGGAACGACCAGCAGGGCTCGCCAGAGTTCATTGAGCTAAAGGTCCCCATCTTGAAGTACGGATTAGGGTATCAAGAGTCCAGAAGCTCAAAGTGTAACACTTGTACCCTAACTATAGATACATTTGCATTCATTATGCATATTTATTTAATTTAAGTATAAGCTACTATATATAATTAAGTTAGTATTTCGGGTTAAGCCATAATTTGTACTCAATCAAAGAATGAGAATCTTTGAATTTTGATTACACTCAAAAAAAGTGAAATTTTGAGAATAAAAGGGATTATGAGTATAAATGAAGTGGAGAATAAGAATTAGAAAGGTTATGATGATAAAGACTTAATTGAGACAAATAAATGTCCTAGAGTGAACAATTGAAAGCTTAAGGGTTTATAGGAAGTTTATCCATTTCATTAAGGGCTAAAAAGGCTATTTTACACTAAAATCTATCCTAAAAGTCTATAAATTTCTCATGGATTTTAAAGAGCAGTCACATATGTTTTTTTTTTAAAAAAAAGCTAGCTTACTTAGAAAAAAAAAAGGAGAGTAAAAGATAGAAAGAAGAAGAAAAAAAAATAAACAAGGAAGAGCTGCTTATTCTTCAAAGGGAGCTGATTTTTGCAAGATGAATTTTGAGGTTTAAAATTATTTTAGGCCATTAATCATCATCCTTGAAGGTTTTAACAATTCATTTGGTAAGTATTTGAAGGTTTTTGGCTTATTTAAGTTAAGGTTTATAAGATGCAGTTTTCGGGTTTATTTTTCTTAGATTTTTAGTCTCTATAATTTAATGATATCTTGAGTTATAGAGTTTCAAATTAAGTTTGGTTTGATTCTATAGAAACTTGAAAGAGTCCTCCGTAACTTTGTAGTTTTAAGTTAGAGCTGATTTGGTCTGTATGATGGTATAACAAATCTGAACTTTTTAGTGTTCAATCTGTCAAAGTAAACTGACCTGGTTGTGTTTAGCTACCCATATCTCCCTCTCTGAAATTTTTATAGAATTTTCTAGACATATAAATATAATATTGATTCAAATTTTAGCTCAAAATTTCTTTTCTATAAGTCCCAGCAATTTTTCAAAGTTTCCCCTGAAAGCAGCCATTTTGATTATGTGAATCAAGTTTACAGAGTTCATAAGTTAAAATCAGTCTCGGTGTTTCTTGTATATATTGAGATAGGAAGCTTCAAATCAAGTTTTGTTTGGTGATACGGAAACTTTGAAGAATTATCTAATATTGTTTCTCTTTTGTCTTGATCTGATTCAGACTCTATGTTAGTGTAATAATGGAACCTCTTTCTAACATGATAACATCACCAAACTACCTAAACATATGAAGCTGCCAACTATGACAGATTTAGTGGCGTAAATTTAAAAATTCTCCAAAAATTCTATACAATTAATATGATGATAAAACTTTCCAGATCACTTAACTTATATGTCTAAAGTAATTTAAAATTGATTTTGTCTCAATTGGATGTGTATAGACTCTAAGAAATAATCCACCTTACTCAAACCAGTAATGAAAACTGAGCAATAAAATGTTTCCTTTTATTACACTAACATAGAGTCTAAATCAGATCAAGCCAAAAGAGAAACAATTTTAGATAATTCTTCAAAGTTTCCATATCATTAAACAACACTTGATTTGAAGCTTCCTATCTCAATATATACAAGAAACACCGAGACTGATTTTAACTCATGAACTCTGTAAACCTGATTCACATAATCAAAATGGCTGCTTTCAGGGACAACTTTGAAAAATTGCTGGGACTTATAAAAAAGTAATTTTAATCTGAAATTTGAATCAATATTATATTTATATGCCTGTAAAATTCTGTAAAAAATTCACTTGATTTGGACAACTATAGAGGGAGATATGTGTAGCTAAACACAACCAGGTCAGTTTACTCTAACAGATTGAGCACTAAAAAGTTCAGCTTCGTTAGACCATCATACAAGCCAAATCAGCTCTAACTCAAAACTAAAAAGTCACGGATGACTCTTTCAAGTTTCCATAGAATCAAACCACACTTAATTTAAAGCTCTATAACTCAAGATATCATTAAATTACAGAGACTAAAAATCCAAGAAAAATGAGCCCGAAAACTGCATCTTATAAACCTTAACTTAAATCAACCAAAAACCTTCAAATACTTACCAAATGAATTGCTAGAACCTTCGAGGATGATGATTAATGGCCTGAAATGGTTTTAAATCTCCAAATTCATCTTGCTAAAATCAGCTCCCTTTGAAGAATGAATAGCTCTTCCTTATTTTTTTTTCTTCTTCTTCTTTCTATCTTTTTCCTTTTTTTTTTCTTTAGCATTTATGGCCGAAAGATTCTAGGTATTTTAGGATAGATTTAAGTGAAAAATGTCTCCTTTAGCCCTTAATAAAATGCTAGTATTACTTATTAACTCTTTAACTTCCAATTGTTCACTTAAGGACAATTGTTGTTTCAATTGACTCCTCATCTCTTACTAACATTTAAGTTCTTGTCTTTTTCTCCAATTCAACTTCATATCCCTCTTATTCTCAATATTTCACTCATTTTGAGTGTCATCAAAATTTAAAAATTCTTGCTCCTTGATCAAGTACGAGCTCGGGTACTCTGGCCTAACTATTTACAACACTTAATGTATAATCAAGAATATGGGTGTTACATCACATCTTGAATTTGATTATCAATGATAGGTTAAAAGAGGTTAATATTTCAGTAAAAAAAGTCAGAGAGGCTATTAGATACATTAGAAATTCTCCTGCTAGGTTGAGGAAATTTAGAAAAAATTTTGAGCTAATTGAGGTGGAGTCAAAATGCTCTTTGTCTCTTGATATCCCTACTAGGTGGAATTCCACCTATATAATGCTTAAAAATGCATGTTTATTTGAGAAAACTTTTGACAAATATGGAGATAAAATCTTCTTTTACAGCTGATTCGGGGGATGATATCCCTGATTTCCTTGACTGGCAGTGTGTTAGTCAAATGGTTGATATGTTGAAGGTTTCTATGAAATAACAGTCAAGATTTTTTGTTCTAATTATGTGACAATAAATGCTTTCTTCTCTAAATTTTTTTGTTTGATTTGCATGATTAATGAGATATAATCATCCTTTGATCTGTTTGTTCATAACATAGGCATCAACATCAAATACAAAATTGACAAATATTAGGGAGATCCAGAGAAAATGAACTCTCTTATCTTTATTGCTACAATCTTTGATCCTTGATATAAACTGGAGTTTATTGAATTTTCTTTTCATCAAATGTATGGTAAGAGGATGGGAAGCAAACTGTTCATTAACATGAAGTCTAATATGCATTTGTTATTTGATGACTATTTGTCAACCTATGCATCTTCTACTGCCTCTGAGTCTAGTTTTGGTAGTTAGTCAATCCACACTACTCAGTCTGTTTCTGAAACTCAACTGCCAACTTATAGGAATACAATGCCTTTAATGAAAGTTGGATTCAAGAAGTATAAATAGGAATTTGGTGTAACACTCGTACCCTAATTATAGGTACATTTACATTCATTATGCATATTGATTGAATTTAAGTATAAGCTAGTATATATAGTTAGACTAGTGTACCGGGTCTAGCCATGACTTGTACTCAGTCAAGGAGCAAGAATTTTTAGATTTTTATGGCACTCAAAATGAGTAAAATTATGAGAATAAAAGGGATAAGAACATGAGAAATGCATGAGATATGTGTGGTATTGATTCCAATGTTAGATAGGAGAAGATTATAAATGTTTACAATTAAATCTATAATAAGAATTAGAAAGGTAATGGTTTAAATGGCAAATATATATATATATATAGGGATTAAATTGGTTATTTAACTTTAAAAAAGAAAATAAAAGAAGGGCCTAGAATGTGGTAGACAAGAGGAGATAAGAGGAGAGGAGAATGTGGTAGATAAGCCTAGAATATGGTAGATAAAAGGAAAGGATAAGGTAGGATGTAAAAAAAAGAAAGAAGAAGTTATTAGAAAAGAATGGGAAGAATAAAGAAAAAGAGAGAGAGAGAGGAAAAGAAAGAAGAGGGTAGGTAGAACAAAGAAAAGAAAGAATGAAGAAGAATGAAGAAAAAAAAAGGAGTGAAGGTTTTCAAAGAACAAAGGGGGGATGTTAAAAAAGCTGAATTTTCAAGTGAAATTTGAAGGTTTAGAATCCATTACAGACCATAATCTTCATCTTAAAAGGCCTTAGAGGTTTATTTGGTAAGTAATTTTAATATTTTTGTTGAATTGAGTTAGGGTTTAGAAGTTGCAGAATTCGGGTTTTAAGGACCTAGTTTTTCAGTCTTATTAATTTGATCATATCTTGAGTCAGAAAGCTTTAATTGAGTTTTCTTTGATGATATGGAAACTTTGAAGAGTTATCTAAAACTTTTTCTCTTTTGGCTTGACCTGATTTAGATCCTATGTTAGTGTAATAAGAGAAAATATTTTATTGCTTAGTTTTCCTTGTTGGTCTGAGTGAGGTGAATTATTTCTTAGAGTTCTTTCTCTATACACCTCCAATTGAAACAAAATAAATTTTAAATTAATTTAGACACATAGTGTTAATGATCTAAAAAATTTCATCTTGAGATTCATTGTATAGAACATTTGGGGAATTTTTAGATTCTACCTATTAAATATATTAAAGTTGGCAGCTTCATATGTTTAGGTAGTTTAGTGATGTTATCATGCTAGATGAGGTTCCATCATTTTTAGGTGTTTAAAAATAAGTGAATTATGATATATTTCAGCTGAAACATATGGAAATGAGGCTATTGAAAGGAAATTGGTTATGCTACTTAGGCTTTAAGAATAGTATGGTGAGCACTAACCTAAGTCGAGTTTTTACTTTCTTATAACCCTTCATCACATGAAGAATTTCCACTCCCATGAATCCATTTTGCAATTAAACACATAGCTAACATACATCAACATGTATAAACATAAAACTTAGGAAATCATATTGGTGGAATACTTACAATCTCCTAAGTGTTTGATGTAAACCACACGTAATCTACTACAATGGATTGCTTTTAGATCAACTCTTGAATCAATGCTAAGCCACCCAAATGTTTGGCCTTTAGCTTGAAACACCAAAGCTCTCTAATCACCTTCTTGCCTTTGATTAAATGTAGTTGCAAGTACCTCTCTTGTGACCCAAAGAAACTTCAACTAACTCAATCCAACTAGCAAGAACTAAGAGTTTATGTTTGGTATATTTTGTGTTTCCTTTTGGTATATTTTTTTTCTCTTCACTTTCCACTAACTCTTAATGGATATTAAAACTCTTCACCTTTAGAACTCTTCTTAAGGTTATATTTATGTGTAGAGAATTAGGGTTAATTAGACATATTCATATAAATATCTCTTACACCTCCATCATTAGGAAGCCACCTTGCATGTCACCTCATGACTTAGTCAAGAGTGTATTTATGTTTATAACTAATACGTGTAGAAAATAGATGTAGATATATATTAAACACATCACATGTATTTAATCTACATATATTTTCTCTACGCAACCCACTAACTCAATTTGCCCCAAAAGTCAACTAAACACACATAAGAGATAATATCTCCTATTATGCCAAAATAGATTTATATTAATGAATGGACTTGGGCTTGGTTATTGGGCCAATATTTGGGCCAAGCCCAATCCATAAATCAATTGGGCTTAGTTGATGAAATTGGGCTTGTTGGTTGGGCCAACTCTTGGCTCAACCCCATTCCATCAAACTAATGGGCCTTAGGTTGATGGGCCTTAGAGTTGGGCCAATATTTGGCACAATCCTATTCCATCAAACTAATGGGCCTTGAGTTATGTTAATGGGCCTTGGATCAATCTTTGGGCCATTAATCCAAGTTCATAAAGAGACAACATATACTCTTTATTTATTTAATGACAACATATACTCTTTATTTATTTAATGTTTTAATTAATATCTCATATTAATCGAGCATTTAATAATTAAACTCCTAGTGGAATTAGATTTCATGATATGCTAAAATCATTGCTCAAAGCATAAATATAATTCCATTAATCTTAATAAAATGATTAAACTCTTCAATCAATGATTAGATTAATAAGGTTATATGAAAAAACTCTTTTAGGTGTGACTTACTAGGTTCATGTCTAATTGGCAATAAGAATATAATATCAACTCTTGATATTATTTAAAACTCTTTCAAACCTAAATGTTTAGTTCTCATAATTTGTGAGTGACCCCTAGCTTCGATATCACAACTACCCAATTAGAAATAAATGCATATGATAATTTACACGAACCTTTAGATCATAATTACCATGTACTAAAATCACTTCATTTGAAGATCCCGATATAGCCTATAGTTAAGGTTTAATCAAACTCTAATAGCTTTATCATATGACTTCTTCTCAAATTATTCTTAATAAAATATAACAAATACTAGAAACACTTTCTAGCGCTGAAACTCTTTCAGACTGTGTTATGTTTGTCATGGCTAGAAACTTTATTCATCAAGAATAAACTTATATAACATAGGATCTATCCTAGTTAACTCCAGGCAATGAATCCCATCTTAATTGAACACTCATCCCTACATTAAACTGACAGAGCTACCACACGCCATATACCCATATGTGAATAACACAAGTATGTAAGCGGTAACAAACTCTAACCACTCAAATGTGGATGACCGTGTCACCTCATGTCAAAGGACTAAATGCACTGTTATGACCTAAACTATGATCATTGATAATAAGAGAATATCCTTACGATCACAAATCTAACGTCACTATTCGATCCACCCATCATATGAGTATCCACATGTCTATTCT
>CATIWM010251034.1:0-13328 GCA_949671775.1 Mallotus repandus
CTAACAACTTCTTTTTTTAAAAAAATTATTTGATACTTATTGATCATCAATATGTAACAAGTTTACAATTTTTATGATGTATTTATAACATCAACAACAAAAAAAGTCAAAAAAATAAAAAAAATAAAAAAAATCAACAAACCAAAACAAAAAAAATTAAAAACAACATCTGAAACAACAAAAATCAACAAAATTTTATGTTATTGATTGTTGTTTATTTTTGTTGATTTTTTATTATTTTTTAAATTATTTTTTTTATTATTAATGAAAAAATTAAGGCCATAAATAAAATATTTACTATTATTAGTATTAATGAAAAAAAAAATTTATATATCTCATAAATTTTATTATTTTATTTTAAAAAAAAATCAACAAATATAAACAAAGACAAATAACAAAAATAATTGAAAGCAACAACTGAAATAACAAAATCAACAAAAAATTGTAGTTGCTGATTTTTGTTTATTTTTGTTGTTGTTTGTTGTTTTCTCATCATTAATAATAAAATAAAGATAAAAATAATAATTTTTTTATATATCTCATAATTTTTATTGTTTTTTATAGTTATTATTTTATTTTGAACAAAAATCAACAAATATAAATAAAGACAAACAACAAAAACAATTGATAGTAACATCTGAAATAACAAAATCAACAAAAAGCAACAAAAAATTGCAGTTGTTGATTTTTGTTGTTGTTTGTTGTATTTTTAGTTTTTTCATCATTAATAATAAAATTAAAACCATAAATATAATGTTTACTTTTATTAGTATCAATAATAAAAATAATAATTTATTTGATATATGTCATAATTTTTTGCTATTTTTACTGAAAAAATAATTATTGGATACTATGAGTAATTTTTACTTTAATTAGTTTAATTTATAAATTCTAAATAATTATTGAAAACTATGGGTAATTTTTTGTTTAATTAGCTTAATTTTTGTATTTTAAATAATAGTAAGTTTCAAAATTAAAAAAATTGTTATTTAGAATATAAAATTGAATTACTTAAAATATACAAACTAAATAAATACATAAAATCAACTTAAATGAAATATGCCTTCAAAAATAATAAATAGATAAAAAATTATAGAAAAAAAAAACACGGAAATCGCCGAAAGTTAAGTCCAAACTTTCAAAAATAGACCAAAATCATGACAAAATGAAAAGAGCAAAGTTAAAATTGAAAAAAAAGAAGAAGCCCAAGCCACAAACGAAATAATTAGCATTAACCGGACTATGAGGTGAAATTTCCTAAAAAATGAATGGGTCAAACTAGGCCCATTCATGATATTCACTCTTGTTTCATATACATAATATAAATTAAAAATATGAGAATTTAAATTTAAATGTATTATTACATTTTTATTACTTTAACACTGAAATCATAAAAGCTAATAGTTTATTAATATACATATTAGATTTTGCATTTATATTCTCAAACTATAGATAAATTTAAATGTCATATATAATTTTAAAAATTAAAATAATTTATAAATAAACAAGAATTTTGATATTTCAAAACTAATAAAATTATTAGTGAATAACTAATATTGATATTTTTAACAAAAAATAACATCAATAAATTATATTTTATTAGCTAATTGCAAACTCCATAAGTAGGGCTGAACAACGCCCGATCGAACACGTTTTTTCCGCCCCTACCCGACCCGAGTTTGTGTCACGGTTCGGCTACTGAGAAAAGGATTTGGTCGGTTCGGGTGGATTCTCGGATTTTGGATGACGGGTCAGGGGAGGCCTTTATTCTTCCGATCCGTCCGAATTTTCGAAATTGGACCTTTAACTAAACGACGTAGAAAAAACCCTACTTACCTTACCCCATTTCATTTCTCGTCTCCCTTTCTATCAATCGCCTAACCCTAATGCTCTCTATCTTCTCTCTTCTTCACTGAGTCTCTCCTGAGTCATCTCACCCCCTTCTAGTCATTTTCCAAACATTATTTCTTTAAAATCTTTTAGAAACCTAACCTATTAATCTTTAATTTTCATCAATTTATCTTTTGTTCTCTCAAAATCGATTTCAGTCTCTCTTTCTTTCTTGAGTCATAGTGATGTTAAAGCATATCGTTATAACTATTGACGATCTGTATTTCCATGGTAATGCCAGTGATATATTTTTTGTTTTTGATGGATTTTGCAATTTTCATCGAGATTTTGTTAGTTTAAAATCTTAAAATTTTGTTTATATAAATATTGTGTTTATTTTTTTTATAAAATACTATATATTCTTAAGTTTTATAAACTTTGTTAATATATTTTGAGAAATCGTTTTATTTTTTGGGAAAAATTAGTTGTGTTTGTCTATTTGATCTGGAAATATGTTTGTTTGTGTTTGATCTATGCTCTATTAGTGGAGATCGATCGTTTATTTAAAGATCTGACCATGCAAAACTTTTTTTGTAGTATATGTGATGATTGACGAAGATCTTTGATTTTTTTATAGATCATTGACAAAGATGTTTATTTTTTTTATAGATCTGTGATCAAGATTCTAATTTTTTTTATAGATCTCATTTTTTTATTATAGATCTCATTTTTTATTATAAATATGTAATTTTGGTTATGCAAATAATAATTTTTTAAATTGATTTGCATCATTTGATGAGATATAGATTGTTTGTTATATATATTTGATTTTTTGATCTATTATCATTTGTGTTGATTATTTTTTAAAAATTAATGTATTATATTTTTTTGCCTTAAGTGTGTATATATATGTGTGTGTATGTGTGTGTGTGTATATATATATATATATTTGGTGAAGTATATATTTTTTTATTAAAAATATAGAATTATATTTGATTGTTCTTTTTTTTTTAATATAAATGTCCATTAATTTTAGTTGTTTAAGCAAGCAATTTTTTTAAAAATATATTGAATAGTAATGTGTTGTGTTTTGTTCTGTCTTCTGATATGTTTGTAGACATAAATGGTGGTGGAAGTTTAAAGTTATAAAATTAAACTTTCAAAAAAAGGGTGGAAGCTTAAAGTTATAACTTTGTATCTTCAAAAAGGGTGGAAACTTATGAAAGAGTAAACAAAGCCTTGAAGCATAGTCTGCTTGCTGTTTGGGTTACTGCGATCTTTTATTTCTTGAGCAGCAATAAAAAGGAATACATTTTGTTGATGTTTTCTAAATTTTTATTAAAGTGTAAATTGAATGTTATTTTACTATGATTTGTATGTTTGTTTACTTATAAAAGTTCATCTTTGTTTTTTTCTTTTATTTATGTAGATGGAAAATACCAGTGGCAATGCTAATGCCACTAGTTCTAATGCTGAGGTAGAAGCTCCCCCCACCCACCCCCCCACGGTCCTTGCTGCACCTGCAAAGTAGCCTCAACCTATTACTGCCAAAAAAAAGAAAGGAGACTAAACTGAAATCTGTTGTTTGGTAGTATTTTGAGAGAATAAAAGATGAACATGGTGTCGTCACTAAAGGTAAATGTATCTATTGTGTTGCAAAATTAAATGCTCATAGTAAAAAACATGGCACATATTCTTTGAAAAATCATGTGATACATTGTCTTAAATTTCCACACAGTTTAGATACTAGGCAATCACTTTTGACCTTGCAACCTTCTATGCCTGTGGTGGAAGCCCCTAATAGTACTGGTACACAATCTGGTGTCTTAGGCACTTGGAAATTTGAACAAGATGCTATTAGAAATGCACTTGCACAAATGGTTATTCATGATGAGTTGCCATTTAAGTTTATGGAAGGGGTGGGGTTTAAAAAATTTATGGCTGCTGCTTGTCCTCATTTTAAAATACCCTCTAAGTGGACCATAAGTAGAGACTGTTATAGTTTATTTGTTAATGAGAGGGGGAAGCTAAAAAACTTTATGAAGTTACACTGTCAAACAATCAATATTACAACTAATTCTTGGACATCTATCCAAAGCATTAACTATATGGTTGTAACTGCTCATTTCATTTATGATGGCTGAAATTTGTATAAAAAGATTATATTTTTCGTGCTTGTGACATCTCATAAATGGAAATATACTGCAAAGGCATCAGAGAATAGTTTGCTTGAGTGGGGCATAAAAAATGTGTTCACAGTAATTGTTAATAATGCAAGCTCTAATGACACTACATTAGGGTATTTTAAAAAGAAATTACATAGTTGGGGGGCATCTGTCAGGGTTCAATTTTTACACATGAGATGTATTGCTCACATACTTAATTTAATTGTTAGTGATGGGTTAAAAGAAGTTAATACATCTGTTAAAAAGGTTAGGGAGGCAATTAGATACATAAGGAACTCTCCTCAAAGGTTGAGGAAGTTTAGAGAAATTTCATATCTAGTTGTTATTGAGTGTAAATCTGCATTATCTCTTAATGTCCTAACAAGGTGGAATTCCACCTACATTATGTTGAACACTACATATTGTTATAAGAAAGCATTTGATAAATATGAGGACACCAAATCTTCATTTAGAGCTGACTTGGGTGATGAAATTCATAATTACTTAGACTGGCAGTGTTGTAGGCAAATGGCTTCTATGTTGAAACTTTTTTATGACACTACTTTGAGAATTTACAGTTCTCTCTATATGACATCAAATGCATTATTTTCTGAAATCTCTGATCTAAATTTATGCTACATAAGTTACAATCTTCTGGTGATTTATCTATTATAAACATGAGCATCAATATGAGATAAAAGTTTGACAAGTACTGGGGGGATCCATAAAAAATGAACTCTTTGATTTTCATTGCTAATATTCTAGATCCTTGATTTAAACTTGAGTTTATTGAATTCTCTGTTACTCAAATGTATGGTGATTTGGGTGGAAGCAAGTTGTTTGAGAACTTAAAATCTTATCTGAATATGCTTTTTGATGATTATGTCTCTGTGTATGGGTCTTCTTCTGGTGTTGCTAAGTCTATTTCTGGTAGTCAGAGTAGGCAGACTATCCAGATAGTTTTTGATACTCCTAAGAACTTAATGAAAGCCAGATTCAAGAAGTATAAAATGGAATAAGGAATGGGTGGCGGTAAACGATCAGAAATTGATATTTATTTGAGTGAGGCTATTATGGAGGTTGAGGGATCTTTTGATATCCTCATATGTTGGAAGTTAAACTCTGAGAGGTTTCCTATTCTATCTTACATGGCTAGAGATGTTTTAGTTATTCCTGTGTCCACTGTTGCTTCTGAAGCTGCATTCTTTACTGGTGGCCGTGTTCTTGATGTGTTTAGGAGTTCATTAACTCCAAAACTTATGGAGGCTTTGATTTGTACTCGGGATTGGCTTAGAATGCTAAATAGACTGTATCTGTTGAAGAAACATTAGAGGATTTAGAATTTTTTGAAAAATGTTATGGCTCATTTCTGTTTTCAAATTTCTTTATGTTTCAAGTTTAATTATTCAATGCTTCCCTCCAATCTAATGTTTCTTCTTTTCAGATCTTAAACCAATGGGCAGTGGCCTTTCTTTACCACAGTTAATGGAATTCTCTATTATTTTTAATATTGCATTCTATAGAGTTGTATTTTGTGCTATGTGAAAATTTATTTGATTGTGACCAACCTGTTTTGCCTGCCTTGAGGTGCCTGTTTTGAGTTGCAACAACAAATGTTAGTTGAGGAAATAATGATGCTTCCACCCTAGTTTAAGATAAAAGGAATGCTTGCTTAAGTTTCTCAAGTGGCTTTGTTTAGCTATCAGAAATGTGGCTGCATTCTAGTTGTGCTTTAAAATTTTTTATCCTGAGCCTCATTTGTTTAGTTATTGGGCAGTGATGATGCTTCTACCCTAATACAACTTGTATTAGAATTGTTGGTTAATTTCACTAGGTGGCTCTTTCAGCTACAAATGAAATAGGGTGTAATTCTAATTATGATTGATAATAAAAGCATCCTGAGCCATTTGAATTGTTTGCTTCTTCAAATTTTTCTTTTAATTTGGTGATAATTTCTCCTAATTCAAATTAATGTCTTTCAATCTTTAATGAATTGTGCAGGTGAATCAAAACTGTACATAGGGATGGATATGTTTTGCAGTTTGTTTTTTTGGATTCTGCAGTCTTTTGCTTTGGCTTTGATCATCTCTGATTCACTTGTGTTTTGTAAGTTTTTGGACAAATGGTGGATAGCTTCCTGAGCCCACAGTTGTTGCTGATTTTTATCAAGTGCATTGTGCATGTCTACAGCTTATTATTCTTTTTGTATAATTGTATTAAGCTAACTATAATTTTTTGTAATTAAATATAGGGCTTTATCCATATTAGTTTTGGGCTTTAGCCATAAGTAGTTTACTGTTGTAGTTAAATTAAGTTGTATATTTTTTGCTACACTGTAAATATGGGCTAGGCCAAAAAATATTAAGGAAAGATATATATTGTTAATGTTTTTTATTAATGTGGCCCATTTATATTTGGCCCAACCCAACCCGAGCCCAATCCAACTTCCGATCCGACCAAACCCGACAAATTTCGACTTCCAAAAATGTAGACTTTTTAAACAATTCGGTTCGGTTCGGTTCCATATTTTCTTGTTTAAAACTCGACCAATTTTTGTGCCCATTACTTTCGACTCGCCCGATGCTCAGCCCTATCCATAAGTGTATATATTACTCAACTATAATCTTGAAAATTGTAAAATAAATATGAATTATAAATTATGAAATCACATAGTAAAAAATTCAATTTAGTTAGTTGTATTTTTTTATTTAACTATACGATACAAGCCATTTTATCAGTTTTCTTTTTTCCACAAATTAGATTTTTCATTTTTTTTTAAATCCGTAAATAATTTCATAAATTGAATTTTAAGTTTTGGTAAAAAAAAAAAATTGAATTTTAAGAAAGCCCACCAAGAACGGTAAGCCCAAAAGCCAACCGCAAAACACTAAGCCTCAAGGAAAGGTCTCCACCGTCTTGTTGTACTGAAATAACGAAAATACCCTTATTCTTATTATCTATTTTCTCGCGCCTTTTCTCTCTAATCACCAAACCCCAGAAAGTGCAATGGCTACAACTGCAAGAACCTGTCGGAGCTCCGGTTTCGTTATGCGGATTCTCTTCCTAACCTTTTCTATCTTTTGCTCAGTTGTCTCTGCACATGAACGCTCTTTAGGTAACTCTATATCTGTTGTTTCTTTTTCTTTTTTATTTGTTTTCCTTGTTTTCTATGCTTTCAAATTCTTCATGAATTTTTGTTTCTAGGGTTTTTGATTTTCGAATTTGCATTTTAAAACGATATTCAGGAAAATTAAGATGTGGGTTTTGTTTCTTTTATCGGTTTGCTATGCCTGCCTGAAAAAAAACCAAAAAAATGCTGATTATATGAGTGGGTTTTGTTAAAGCGTCAATTTTTACAAGTTTCTTCCTTTTTTTTTTTTCTTTTGTGTGTGTAATTTGTTAGTAGTGGTGACTAATTTTTTAATGACTTGTGTTTTGTGAGGGGTTAAGTGGCTTTTCTTAGGGATTAAGTGACTTTCATTTGTGGTTTTGGTTTTGTAGTTGTTGGTGAGAGTAGTAAATTGCAGCTATCTCCTAGCTTGCAAGTGGTCAAGTCACCAGGTGCTAAGCCCGGCACTTCGGTGCTTTGTGAAAGAGTTCATATCCATGGATTTTCTAGGCTCAAAAACTTGAAAAAGTTTTCTCATACATTAAAGGTGAACATTTCATATTCAAGTTCGAGCCTTCGCTGGCCAATTGTTGAGGTTTGTTTCCATAGGTGAGTTGTTCTGCTACTGTTGCAGCCAAAATTGCCTCTTTAATTGCGTGCTTTGACTCTTTTTTCTGTTCAAGAACTTGTTTATTTCCTGTTTGTGCAACTATAAATTGAAAAATCTGCAGCAAATGATATGGATGGATTTGCAATTGTAGAGCTTTTGCTTGTTATTTAGAGGATTATGTTTCTTTGCAGGAATGCTTCCCTTGGGATTGGTATGTGCCATCAAGGCAAGTGGGAGAAGGTTGATAAAGGTGCATGGGCTCGAGTCATGTCACCTTTTGACCACAAGATATTAGACATAAGGATAGCTGGTGCACCATTGGACAACCTTGAGCTATCCACTGAAGAAGGTAACTTTTTTTTCCTTCTTATTTTCTTTCAGACATCAGAATAATGTGTGAATTCTGTTTCTATTTTGTTCATCTTGGCATTAATAACTTGTTTATTTTCTTTTTTCTTTTGTAGAATTCTACTTATATCGTGTGGTTTTCTTAGTCTTGGGGATTTTTATGTTAAGTGTGGCATCTGCTTTGAGCAAGTCATTAGCTTTTTACTACAGCAGCGCCATGGCAATAGGGATCATCCTTGTAACATTGGTGGTCCTTTTTCAGGTGATGTAGTTTTCCCAACTTTCATTGTTGGAAATGTGGAGTGGGTTTATAACTTTTTGCTATCTATGTTGTCAGCATTTATCCCTAAAACTCTTGTTTGTTGCATAAATGCTTAGACTACAGTTGGTTTTGGTATTCAATTATTATTCTTGGTTTAAATGGTTGCTCTCAGTTGCTAGCACCAATTTCACTTGAAAGCTTGATATTATAATCCTCTTGGATTTCTCATCTGTTTTGAGTCTGTTCACATTTCTGGTACCAGTCTTATCATCATTAATTTTTAGCAACTAAAACAGAATGTGGATTCTTGACAGGGGATGAAGCTTCTGCCAACTGGTCGAAAGAACTCACTTGCTATATTTATATACTCATCTCTTGTGAGTACCTTTCTTCTCATCTCACTTCTATCTATGGATTGGATCAACCATAGAAAGTCAAATTATGCTCATCTTATAATTATTTTGTTCAGGTTGGCCTGGGATCCTTTCTTCTTCAGTATGTCCCAGGATTACTACGTTCTGTACTTATGGAGATTGGAATCAGTGAAGAAATGTATTATCCTGTATGTAAGTTATAGATTTCATAAATAATTCTGCTCTGAAAAGAATAAAGCTTCGCACTTCGGTCGTATAGAATTTTCTTGTTGGATGTCAGACATCCTAGATGAAAACACTTTTAGTTTTGGGTGCCAACATGTAGTTAACCAGGAAACAGTCAGTGAAAACTGAGTTATTTTTTGATAAATAAAATTCATGATGACATAGACCTTTCTACGGGACAATATTTTGAGCAAGCATCTTATATCGGTTTTAGATGAATGCCTAGACTGGAACTAATGCCTTTTTTTTTTTTTAACTTTTTCTGAAAGTCTCTTTCATTGATGTACTGAAGAAGAACTCGATTGGTGACTTTTTAATGAATTCCAGGGCAAAGTATTTGTGCACCTGCATGATTTTAATATTAGAACAGTCATCCAACTGTTTTTTCTTTCAACATACAGTTGTCCTGCTGTTATTTTAATGTTTTTATGGACTTTTTAATAAAGTATTTGTGTCGGTATTTTCATTTTTTTTTATATAACAGTCATTTTTTTAACTGCAGTTGGCCATTTTTCTGTTGGCTTTTGTTGTTCTTGCTGGAGCATGGATGGGTTTCTGGGCTGTACGTAAACTTGTCCTCACAGAAGAAGGATTAGTTGATATAAGTACTTCTTATTTTGTTGCTTGGTCCATCCGGATTATGGCTGCCATTATGATTCTTCAGGTAGTTTTATTCTTCCTTTACAGTTTCACAATTTTATGTGCCGTAAGAGATTATTCTTTGTTCATATTTAGTTTTATGAGATAATAGTTTTATGTTTTTTACATTGATTGTGTTTATGCTGTTTCTAGAGTTCCTTGGATCCACTGCTGGCTATTGAAGCATTAATATCTGGAATAGTGGTTTCAAACATTTTAAGGAGAATTTTCAGATTAAAATTTTTGCGTCGACTGAGCAAGTAAGTCTTACTGTCTCTTCATTTTCTACTGGAGATAAATATGCTTCCATTTATTTATGTTGATAAACCCAGTCCAAGAATTTATAGCTACAGAACTTCTGAGTCCTTTCTTCCCTTATTGTGATGGGATTAAAACCTCCCTTCCTGGCAACTGTGAACCTAATTTCAATATGCTAGAAACACATCAATTCACCAAATATTTTAGTCTTATGGGAAATTTTGGTATAAATTTCTTATTTTTCTGCTATTTTCTTCTTCATATTCATTTAAATTTTCTCAATCGGAATTCATTGCCTATAGAATGCTAATCCATAGCATTTGGGAACAAACGTGCAGGAAGTTGTTCAAATTTATCAAAAACATTCAGATGGGATCTCATGTCTTTCCTGATTTATCACCATTTGGAAATTCTCATGATGAATACACGTTGAAGACACCTGAGGATTGGCATCAGCCCAAGCGATTCAACCTAGCTTCTTGCAATTCTCCCATGCAAGGTTTGCCTGATGTCTGATTTTTTTTTTTTTGGGCTTTACTATTTGTTCTTGATGGATGTGTTTTCTTACTTCAACTGTTTGTCGTCCATTCAGGACCTGGTAGGACACCACATCATCAGCTTTCAGATTCAGATGTTTACCCTTCAGCGTTCCATGCCACTCCAGGAAGGAGAAAATTCTCAAAAGAGGCATGGGAAACGTTCACCAGAGACTCCACACAAAAAGCTGTCAAAGAACTTGTTTCCTCTCCTGATTTCAGCAAATGGGTTGCTACAAATGCAGATAGAATCACTGTAACTCCAAAATCCACCAGGACTTCTAGTCAGCCACGTCGCAAGTGGCTTCTTTGGTCTTAAAATATTGTGAGCTCTGCGCAACTGTAGAGCAGCTACGAAGGAATGGAAAAGGAAACTTCAGAAAGAACCCATTAGAGGTGCGAAATGTTGTTTGTGCAAGATGTGGGAATTATGTCCATTTTTGTAGGATTGTATATCTACATCTGTAGCCTGTAGGATCATATGGAAAATCTTTGTATGCTAGATGATATTGGATACATTTACATCAGTAGGATCATATAATTAATTGAGAAGTTCAATAACTATCAATCTTGAGTCAGTGCCTCCGTTCTTTTTTCTTTTGTTTGAACAACGCCTCCGTTCTTATTTGAGGCTACAATGTTGTAATGTTACATGATGTTAAGACTGGGATCAAAAACCATTCCCCATTGAGATTTGGTAAAGGTGTATGTGCTGTGAAACACTTCCACTATTAGTTTTCAGAGCAAGAACATTTGTCAAACAACTTTAGATAATGTCATAGAATTTGTTGACAAGAAATTCGTAGTTTCTTTTGACTTTTTATAGAGCCTTCATTGGTTGCCAATGCCATGAGAAGAAATTGATCATTTTTAATGACTTTTGTTTTTATGTGCGCTTTTCTACCCTACTTTTTGATACAGTGATATGTGATTGTGATGTGAGGTCCAAACAAAATAGCATAATACATATTTCAAACAATTTGAATTTTGAAATCTCACTTGTATGATAAAGCCTTGATTCTACCAATCTTGTGATGTTAATTTATTTCTTTTACTTCTTTTGAGAAGTTACATTATGCAAATCAATGTCAAATAAAATTATTTTTAACAAACATATTTTGAAATAATGTCTGGATATTTTTTTCATTTCAAAATTATATATCTAATTTAACTTTTAAAATTCTTTGTAAACCAAAATAATTTTAAAATAATATTTAGATTTAATTTGACTACATAAAATGGTGCATCTCACTATAATTTTATTTTTTATTTATTTTATTTCTACTTTACTTTCATCACCATTGAGGAATATTATTTTTACATATTCGACTCAAAGTAAAGAATTTAACTATTTTTAAGATATAGAAAAAATCATTTCTCAAGAGATAAAAATTTTGTATGTTCAATTACTTTGAAGTTTACCTTTTCTATATAGGATTTTTTTTAATAATTGTTAATATTGACAAATTAAATAACATTTTAAATAAATGCTCTTTTTTCTGTAAAAAGATAAGTAATATATTTATCAAAACACTCTAAATTTTTTTCTCAAAAAAAACTCCAAATTTAAAAAAATAATAATAATTTTCTACAATTTTTCTTCAACAATATTCTAGTAACGGACTACAGAAGAATGCAGGTATATATAAGTGTTGAAAGACAATACAAAACTCATTACAAACCAGAAAGTTCAAAGAAACTGTGCCGAAAGATTCTTGCATTTTCCTTGTTAGTGGATGACATCTTTTATCTTCTCTTCTTTAGATAAAAGAAAAAGGCTTACACACACAACAACGCGTTTTCTTTGCCTTGAGTTGCTTCTCCACTTGAAAACTGAGTCCGTTTGGAATACCTCTTTCTTAAGGAAACCTTGCCTTAATCATCTCTTCTTCACTCTATAAATTAAAAACAACCCAACCTCAATTCTCTCAGTCTTTCTGTTTCTCTATATTTTGTTGAATTCAAGAAAACACCCACAAGAGCAACAAGAATGAGCTATTACACTAATCAACAGCAGCCACCCGTTGGTGTTCCTCCTCCACAGGGTATGTCAAGTTGACGGTTTTGAAGTTTTCTTTTCATATATATGATCTTGTGATGGTTTTGGAGATGGGTTTGTAATATTTTTCTTGTTTGTTTTGTTTTGTTAAAGGGTATCCGAAAGATGCTTATCCACCACCTGGGTACCCAGTTCAAGGTTATCCACAGGGTTATCCTCCTCAAGGGTATGCTCCTGGTTACTATCAGCAGCCTGCTAGGCAAGAAACTGGTTTTCTTGAAGGATGGTATGCAACTTTCTCTCATGCTTTTTCTTTTAATTATTATTGTTTTTTAGTTGGTTAAAGTGATTAATTCTCCATATTTTCATGATCATACTTTTTATCATTTGGACTTTTTGTTATAAAATTTGATCTTTACTAATAATTAAAGGGTAACAAACTAAGTAACGAAAGAATCGAATTTCTATGCGAGCACGTTTTATAATAGGAGTTGGGTCTTAGTCCCTCTCCTAATTTACGAATTATTAGTCATGAAGTTAGCATTTTGAATTAATTGTTATTTTTTATGAAATTGATTATTCTTTGATGTCTGTTCTTTAATTTTTTTTTTCTGGTGCATTACTGTTGCAGCTTAGCGGCATTGTGCTGTTGTTGTCTCTTGGATGCTTGCTTCTGAGGAGAATACACCTAATTCAAAAGCCTTAGCAATTGAGTTGTGGCTTTATTTTGTTCATAATTATTCTCTCTTGTTTTTTTAGGCCATAACACAATTCCATTATCTGTCCCTATTAGTATTCTGACTTGTATTTTGGATGATGTAGTACTTTATTGCAGATTTTTAGTACCCTTTTGTTGAAGAATTTTAGTGCTTTCCAGCTCCCTATTAATTATGTAGAATCACATTTTTATTTATTCAGTATATAGGATGATTGTAGGCAGAATCTTCTAATTTTGAAGACTTCAAAAAAAAAA
>CATIWM010251078.1:0-22715 GCA_949671775.1 Mallotus repandus
AATATACCATGTTGGTTCATCGATTTTCCTTTTAACAAGGTTTGAACAAATCTAAGTAATAGGGAAACTAAAAACTTGAGCAATCATCAATAATTCACCATTCATAGAGCTATTATCATGCTTTGAGGAGAACTGAGCAAAGTTGGTGATTTGATACCTAGTTTAGTTAAAGTATCTAGATATACTTGCCTCTAATTTGATACTAGTAGTATCCTTTAGTTCTCAGGTTATGAGATACAATGGTATCCATCGGTTCGCACTGGTTATGTGACATAGGGGTATCCCTCGATCCGTCTATTGCTTAGTTGAATGAATAGGTTTGCCTTTCTGGTGCTGACCCCTTCTTGGATGGGTTGAAAAAATCAAGACGTTTTGTACACTAAGTTAGTTTGTTTCTCCAATAGATTCTTCATTTAGATCATCCTACATATGGGCTTTAAAATCCATGCACCCTCCATTATTATGTTCCTCTTAATGTGTTTGGTTCGTGTAAACTCCATTTTTCTCCTTGATGATGAAGGTTTTATACCTCCAAAATTTTAGATCTGAGCTTGTTGCAACACCAAAAATTCCTTGGTAGATCATGTATCCTTATATGGTGATGATATCCTTGGGTTTTCTTCAAAGATTCTTGTTGATGTGGTCTCTTGGACGCATTTTTTGGCTGCTTTTGACCTCCGGCGAGTGTAGTCAGAAGTGTCCTGGCATTTCTATATTCTTCTCTCTCCGAGGGTGAGTTTCATCAAATTTTTCACCACAACCATGAGATGTTGGAGCATGGCCATTATGGCTTGGATGTTTTGATGATGTTTATGTTAGGTGGCGCTTAATGGCCAAGATGCTCTCCATCCTTCTCCGTTGGTACCATCATTCTCCACGCTCATCTCACCAATGATGCTACCGGTCCATTTTCCAGATGGATGAGGACCTACAGAACAAAATTGATGAGAGAGCTGGCCGGGCGGGGTCCTAGCGAGCCCACTCTGACGGTCAAGTTAGTAGAGGAAGAAGGAGAGAAAATAATGAGAAAGTGAACTAGGATTTTTTGGGTGTTAAAAGTTACCTCCCTCTCTTCTGTTTATGGGCATATATATATTGGCTTACCAGTTGCAGGTGTCACTTGGTGAGTGGAGGTGAGTACTGTTCACATGGTTTGTAACCTCCATTCCAGCCATGCACGTCCTTGCCGGCTGGGTCAGTCGCGCAGGTACAGCTTAGGCGTACACTGTTGGCGTCATCCTTGTCATGCGGAGGTCTGCAACGTGCCTAGTTTTGGTAGAGCTGCTACAATTGCTTTGGCGTGGTTATGGGATCTTTACGCAGGTAGGCTAGTGACGATTTGGTGTACAGATTCTCCCCTGCCATGCTAACGTGCCTTTCCTTGGTTGGCTTGCTAGTTTATACCTCTTCCCATCGCTGTCATTACATAACTGCCTTCCTTGGCTGATGCGGCCTAGGAGCAAGCCTTGGAGTTCTTGGAAAAATTGGACACAGTTCGGTAGTGGCAGTTTCATAAATAAAGTGAAGTTCTGAGTGTCAGATTTCAATATTTTCGGTGGCTATTTTGGGTGGAAATGGGCCACTGATTCCAAATCACGAGCTTTGCTCATGATACCATATGGATTTTGGCCACATTCGCACGTTTAGGCCTTAAAAAAGCTATTTTTCTATTCTTAATGACTTTTTCTATTTTCATTAGGAAGTTTATTTAGGGTTTATTTAAAGTTTTGTTTTGGCATATAAGCTTATTATGCTTTGTTTATTGGCAGCTTTGATTTTTTTAATAAATTTACAGACTTTTGTCTTTTTTTTTTCAAATTCTCTAGAATTCAATTGAATCAATAGGGATTTGAAGATTGCAAATCGATATTCTTTGTGAATCAACGATTTGTAATTTATTACCTTCTGCTACACACTCTAAAAGGCCTTTTCAGTTCAGGGAAGCTATCCAATACTTATTATCAGTAATATATAATAGTCAAGTCAATAGATTCCTAGAAATTTCCCCATTAATTAGGAAGAGAATATAATGCCAACTTTGAATAGATAAATTAGTCAGGGGTTATAATCAGTCTGCTAAAAGGCTATTTCTAGGAAGTTATCCAATACTTAATATCAGTAATATATAGTAATATAGAATAGTCAAGTCAATAGATTCCCAGAAATTCCCCCCCATTACTTACGAAGAAACTATAATGCCATCTTTGAATAAATAAATTAGTCAGTAGTTATAATCAGTCTTAGTACACTACTAGCTATATTAATCATTATCCATTTTTGTTGCCTTTGACATTGAACCAGCTTTGATTCCTACTTCATCCTAGGTATTACCTAAAAAAAGAAAATCTTCATAGCAAAAACTATTTGATTAATTGAGATTGCCAATACCTTCCATAAAACAATGTTTTCAGTGTTCAAATTGCAGCATATTCTACTATTTACTTCTTTTTCCTTGCCGTGCTTAATCTTTGCTCAAGATAAAAGCCAGTTCACCTACCAGGGCTTCAATGAAGCCAACTTAAGTCTCAGTGGAATTGCAAAAGTCCACCCAAGTGGTTTGTTAGAGCTGACAAACAATTCACACCTAAAAATTGGTCGTGCTTTCTGTACATTCCCTCTCAGCTTCCATAAGTCTGCATCCGAAAAATCTCGGTCTCTCTCATTTTCTACTCATTTTGTATTTGCTATTGTTCCTGAAATGCCTATTCTTGGAGGTCATGGCTTTGTTTTCGCAATAATTCCATCTATGGTCTCACTCACAGGGGCATCAGCTCAAGAATATTTTGGACTCTTTAATTCTTCAAGCAATAATCGGCCCTCAAACCATGTTTTTGCAGTTGAGTTTGACACCGTAGAAACTGTTGGTTTTGGAGAAGATAATAACAATCATATTGGAATTGATGTTAGCAGCTTGACATCAAAGGCATCAGCTCCAGCTGTGTACTTTTCGAACATGGAAAGGAAAAATATGAGCCTACAGCTCATAAGTGGAGATCCAATTCAGGTGTGGATAGATTATGATGCAGCAGAGAAGTTACTCAATGTAACAATTGCTCCTACAAGAAGCGTGAAACCAGAAGTGCCTCTCTTGTCAACAGCTATCGATCTTTCTTCAGTACTTTTGGATTCTGGGTATGTTGGTTTTTCTGCATCTACTGGGTCTATGGCAAGCCACCATTATATTCTTGGTTGGAGCTTCAACAGAAGTGGTTTAGCTCAAGGTCTTGATGTGTCAAAGCTTCCATCGATTCCAACTACAAGAAAATCAGGTAAGAAACCAAATTTAACAGTTTTGGTTTCATTGATAGCTGCAAGTGCCGTGCTGATTATAATCTTGGGAAATGTCTACATAAGGAGGAAGAAATATGAAGAATTGCGCGAAGATTGGGAACAAGAATATGGCCCTCAAAGATTCTCTTACAGGGATCTCTATAAAGCAACTAAAGGATTCAAGGACATGTACCTTCTCGGTTCCGGAGGTTTTGGAAAGGTCTATAGAGGAGTATTACCTTCTTCACATACAGAAGTTGCGGTCAAAAAATTTTCTCATGATTCGGAACAAGGAATGAAGGAATTTGTAGCTGAAATTGCCAGCATGGGAAGGCTAAGGCATAGGAATTTGGTTCAACTTCTAGGCTATTGCCGACGAAAGGGAGAGCTGCTCTTGGTATATGACTACATGCAAAATGGGAGCCTTGATAAGTTCCTGTTTCAGGATGACACACCAAATCTGAATTGGTTTCAGAGATATCAGGTCCTGAAGGGAGTTGCATCTGCCCTTCTTTACCTCCATGAAGGGTGGGATCAAGTCGTTCTACACAGAGATGTGAAAGCTAGCAATGTCCTGTTAGATGCTGAACTTAATGGAAGGTTAGGAGACTTTGGACTAGCTAAGTTCTATGATCATGGATCAATTCCGCACACAACCTGTTTGGTTGGAACTGTCGGATATCTTGCACCAGAGATCTCAAGAACCGGAAGGGTCACAACCAGCAGTGATGTTTATGCTTTTGGCATACTTATGTTGGAAGTGGCTTGTGGACGGAGGACTCTAGAACCGAAAAGACCAATTGGGGAAGTGGTTCTGGCAGACTGGGTTCTTGAATATTGGAAAAGAGGTGCCGTTCTAGAGATGAGTGACCCTAAATTGAAAGGTAAATTTATGGTGGAGGAAATGGAACTGGTTTTGAAGCTAGGCCTGCTTTGTGCTCACCCTACACCAGCAATCAGGCCAACCATGAGGCAAGTGATGCAATATCTAGATGAAAAAACTACCTTACCAGACGTGCGTATGCCTCCGGTCATAGTTCACCAGGATGCAGACCTACATTGCATTTTGTCATCTTATGCATCTAATGAGAACTCTAGCTTGTTCATCACTTCCTCAGTTCTCAAATGTGGTCGCTGAATATGCGTAATTTGACGAGGTAAGTGTTCATTAAGCCAAGAACTAATCATGTTTCACTTATAGTTGCAAGCTTGGTGTAGTAAATAGGTGCAGCAGAACATTATCATGTTGCATTTTTTTTTTTTACTGGTTGTGAACTTTGTTTTTAGGAGAATGATTTACGTTGCTATTAGCGAGGTCCATAAATTTATCTTTATATCCCTCTTTTTTTTAATTTCTTTTGTGTTATACTATAGGGACCAAATCAATTAAAGAGAACTATTTTGTAATTGCATCCACCTTGTGAATGTTGCTATAGCCACATCCAACTTTATCTTTTTTTTATGTATGATTTTGACAACTTTTATTGGACATGTGTTGGAAATACCTCTGGGCCTAACTGCACAAGATAATTGAAAGAGATAATTACTTTATTATTATTATTATTATTATTATTAATAAGGTCGGATAATTTAAAATATCAATAAACTATATAATAAAAGTATCACTTTTTTTTTTTTTAATTGACAGTATACCCATGATTCTATGGAGAGATTCTTATTCACAATTGAACATGTACAATTCTAATGCTTAGCTAACAAATCAAACATGATTTGACAGGAAAAAAAACCCACTTCAAAAAAAATTATTTCTTGACAAGTGTATGCTTTAATTTAATTACAGGTCAAAATTGCGTGTACTCAGTCGGGGATGGGGAAGGCAGATTTAGCATTTTGACTCAGAGAAGCTGCCTAGTTGCTGCTGTTGTATGCTATCAATACATTGTATATTATCAGATTCTGGAGTTAGTAATCAAAGATCAGAAAAGTAATCAAAGATCAGAAATCTCATTTATAGAGTAACTGGGGTGGCATTATGTGTATAAGAAACAATAAATTTTAGAATAAATAAAAAGGAAAACCAAAGTATTCCCAGAAAAATCAGCATTCTGGTAGTACTTCTGTTGCGTATAAGGTATTATTTATGCCCATGTGGTCTCTTACTATTAATTTGTTTTTTTTTTTTTGGTCTTCTGGCCTTGACTAGGATCATGCATTAATAATGTCAACTTGAATAGATTTGTTAGTGAAGAGCCGTTTGATTAAATTGCAACTCAAGATTAAGGGATGCTGGGAAATTTCATAACTAGACCATTGCACATTATGCATACTTGTTTTTGGCCTATTGTCACAAAAAAATCACAATTTTTTCTACCTTTTCTAAATTTATATCAAAGATCAAAATTTGATAAAGTAATCTAATTTAACATATTGTTTACAATTTTAGTATAATTGTAATTTAATTAAAAATTATAAAATAAAACACGCTTGAATTGAATTAGTTGACCTTTAATTTATGATACCGCATTTATATAAAAACATTAAATAGATAGAAAGAAAAGAGATAAACATATAAATTTTACAAATTAAACAATTTTTTAATTTTAATTTTTTATTTTTAAAACTACTCAGGTTAAAATGTAATAAACTATTATAATTAATATTTAGATGATATAAATTTATAATTCATAAAAAATAAAAATTAGCTACTTCACCTCATATATTAGGTATGAATTTCTTTTTTATTTTATTTTTCTAGCTTGTAATTGTGTTAAAATTATAAATAATATATCAAATTGGCTTAGTAATATTTAATTTTAAGATTTAGTATAAACTAGTCATATACCTACACTTTGCGTGGGATATTTATATTTATTTTTAATATATTTTATTGGTAAAAATATAAATTATTTTTAGTTAAATAGAAATCTATAAAGTTTATATATATTAAAAATAATAAAATGAAGAGTTTTAAATTGGTTAAATAAAAAAAGTAAAATAAAAATTAAGAAATATAAAAAAAAAGTTTCTTAAATAGGCAATAAAATAATTAATTATTAAAAGTATTTTAAAAGTTTTAAATTTCTTTTGGACAGTTAAAAATTTAAATTTTCTAATGGTTTTACACTACAATTTTTAAGTGATGGTCTAAAGCTTTCTTTATTTATTTATATATATATATTAATTATCAAAGAAAGTTTTAAATATAAAAAATATATAAAAAAAAAAGATTTTTAAACAAAAAATTTAAAAACATAATTATAGAGATTCAACAATCAAATGAATATTCTTATATTAAATTTAAAAATGAATGTAAAACAATACATGTGGAAGACTGTAGGAATAAAAGTGACAACATGGAGAATATTAGGAGAATATTAGCAAGAGCACATCCAATTGTTGGGGTGGAATTTTCAATCCCAATAAAGTAAAATACACGCTTCCTAATTAGCTACCATATTTTGCATACAATAATTTTGATATTTAGAGGACAATTTTCTACAAAAGAAAAAATCAACACAAATTAAGCACGCATAGGATGATAAACTCCCATTTGATAATAGCTTGTTGACATTTCATAAACAAAGTAAATAGATGAATAAAATAAATTAATATTAATTATTTAAAAATTAATATTAATTATCTAGTAAGAAAACATGTGAAAATATGGACCAACAAATGTTTTGGTAATCTTTGGTCTTGTTCCTATATTAAAATTCACTAATTAATAACACAATATTAGAAAAATTAATTACCGTTATTAAAATGAATACAAGTTACCTAAAAAATAGGTGTACAATTTTCAACATAAAACAAATATAGCAAAAAATCATTTTTTTTTAATAATAGATTTCCTCAAATTAAATTATGAGTTAATGCAATATAATTCAATGAACGTATAATTGCAAGGATGAGAGGTAACTATAACTTCCCGAGAGTCAGAGAAAATACTGATTTAAATGATATAGTTATACTAAAAAATTAGTTTTGCTTTTGTAAAAAGTTCATATATATTTTAATAATGATGATGATGATGAAAGGATAAAAATTAGAATTAATTTAATAATTTATTTAAGTTAAATTTGAAATAAAAAATATATTTAAAACTAATGAAAAAAAATATAAATTATATTGAAGTTTATATTGAGAAAATGATATGTTTTATCCTCAACTTTAAACTCTACTTTAAAATTCATTTCAATTTCAATTAAGCATTGAAGAGATTATCTCTTGAGTTTTGGAAAGCATCCTTTTCTAAAATGCATTTTCTCTCTAGTATATCCCTCATAAAAAGTTAAATATAGTTGATTAGGTAAAGCTTGGAGTAATTGTAGTGCATCATTCCCTACTCTCGACCAACAAAATCCAAGTCTAACTAAACCTATTTGTATGGCAATCCAATATGGCAACTCAATATTTACTAATGGACAAAACAGGTACATTGTCTAAAGCAAAGGAGGAGGATTGGAGATTGATTGCAAGTCCAAAAATTCCACCTCATTTATTGAAGAAATCTGCATTGGAGAACCGTTTTCTCTTTTCGATTTTGTGATCCTTAATTTTTGCAATTGTGTCAACTTTTTAGATTGGCTAATCAAGTCCACTTCATCATCCACTTCAACATCATAACTAACAAAAAAGTCCAATAGATGATGCAGCTTAAGTAGTTTATTGATCTAAGTTGGAAGATCAGACACTTGAGATTCTTTCAAATTCAAAGTCTCAAGGTTGTATAGTTCACCAATGGACTTGGGCAGCCTCTTCATGTTTGTATCTTTTAGGCTCAAAAATCTTAAATGCCACATATTTCCCACTTCTTCAGGAATACAGTCCAAATTACGAACTCCTTTAAAATCCAAATCCCTCAAAAGCTTCACATGTTCCATGAATGAACTAATCACAGACTTTGACCGTTGATTCACCATCAAAACAATAACAGAATAAGTTTTAAAATCACTGCTACTGCTCTCGAGACATTCTTTGAATTATCATCAATTGAGATGCGTTGGCTTCTTCCTTTTAAATTTTGATAATTCTTTATTGAAACTTGATGATGGAAGCTTAACTCTCTTGATCGTGAAAGAATAATCTCTCTCATCAAATCATGGACCCTACATTCCTTGACCCGCCCAGCGGTGCTAACCTATGCTACTTGAACCAAAGTTCTTTGAATAAGCTCAATCAAATACTCTTTTGCAACATTTTCCAATGTTCCACCTCGTGTTTCTTTTATGAAGCCCTCTATTGTCCAAAGACAATATAATCTCCATCTGCGTATGAAATAATCTTTTGAAAATAGACTCAAGTACAAAAAACATGATTTGAGACGGTAAGGAAAATCATAATATCTCAGTGATAAAATTTTTGTGATATTTGAGAGATGTTGATGATTTGCTAGAGATGAACTAATGCCTTGGTAGAATTTTTTTCCACTTTGGAACTGTCTTCTCTTTTGTTGCCAATAGGCCACCCATCATCACAATGACAAGGGCCAAATCTTCACATTTGTTAACAATGGACTTAGACAACTCTTGCAGATCTGATGGACAACTTCCACTATTTGATTGGAACGCCTTCTTGCGAAAGAGCTCACAGGTTGTATTTTCAGGCAGAGCTGGGACTTTGAAGACATGATAACATAGAGACTTGTTAAGAGAAGGAGCAACAACTTTATTACGAGTTGTTACCATAATTATACTGCCTTTATTACTATCAGGTAACGTAGTCTTAATGTATCTCCAAAAATCAATGCTCCAAACATCATAAAAAAACTACCATATATCTTTTTTGCAATAAATATGCTCTCAAACTTATGGAGAAGTGAAGACTCGTCCATCTTATCGATACCTTTCAATGCAGCCACCTTATTTTTTTATTGGAATTTTTGTATCACAGTCCTCAATAGTTCGTCTGGCTTGTAGGATTGAGATATGGTGATTGAAGCCTTGCAATCAAAATGTTTAGTGACATTTTTAGAGTCGTACACTTTCTTGGCAAGAGTGGTATTGCCCAACCCTCCCATGCCCACCATTGAGATGATGACATTTTTGGCTATTCTCTCCACTAATAATCCTATTAATTCAACTTTAAGGGATTCAATACCAACAAGTTCAGCTTCATTAAGAAAAAGGGAAGCTACACGAGTGTTGTGCCATGTATTATGAATGACACCACCCACTAGCTCAGATGAAAAGTTGACGCTATATCTTTGAGGCTACATCATGGCTTGCCTTTAATTTCTTGAGAGAGTAGATGATTTTATGCAAATAGCCATGATGATGTTGATGTTGTGCAACTCGAAGCATGTATTCATCAATGACATCCTTAACACGGAAAGCAACTCCTGTAACCTACTTCAGCCAAGTGTTTGATGGGTCCCTCCCAGTGGAGTGGAGCCCACAGTTTGAAAAGTTAAAAAAAAGTCAAAAATAGCTGCACCGATAAAAGAAAAAATTGTTGTCAATTGTTTTATTTGTTTCCTACATTAATTGCCTATATAAAGGTAAGGACCGGGCAAGGAAAGAACAAGCAATACAAGGTGAGCTGAAGAAAAATAAAAGAGAGGAGCTCGTAAAGGAATTAGCCAAAGAAATTTTTTGCTTTGAAGAGGGTGAGAGAGTTGTAAGGGTTTGGAAATTTTTCTCAAAGGGTGAGTGACAAAATAGTGAGGAAATTATTTTGGGGTGTGGGAAACACTTTGAGTGCCACTATTTTGGTGAGATCTCTATTATTGTATACCTCTAGTGTTAATCTAGAGAAGACTCTCTCTTGTACCTACTATTTTTATAGTGGAAGAATTTTTCGGAGTTTGTCCCGTGGACGTAGCCCAACACTAAGGGCGAACCACGTTAAAATTTTGGTGTCATTTATTATTATTTATATGGCAGATTTTACCGCCTATCTTATTCATCCATTGGCCGGTTTGACCGCCTCCATATATTTATTTGTTTGATTATTTTTGCAGTAATTTTTATTTGTTTCAGTGAATATTATTCCGCTGCACCAACGCTGTCCAATTTTCCCAACACCCCTGTCATGGTGAAGTGCAACATTCGTAATCCAGTATGCTGCCTTATTGCCCTCTCTAAAGATATGCAAATATTTGTATTGATAACAAGGAAGATGAGGGATTGATAATTGGAGGAGAAGATGTAGAGACAATTCAAGAAAATTTTCGATTTTGTTTGTGTTTGTACTAGCCCAAAATGGCCCAAGAAGCAAACCCATAGCCACGTCCAACATGCTTACAAGAGCCTATCTGACATTGGAAGAATTAGCTTATGAAAACAAAGTCGTTGGGAATCCATTTTTGGCAAGCCTCCTCTCTGCCTTGATTCAAGATTATTTACCTTGTGTATCAATCATTTTATTTCCTTTAGTCCGATTAGGTAGATCTTTACTATTAATTTTGTTTCCTTTAGTTCATTTAGGAATGTCCCATTTTAATTATGTTTCCATTTATAGTCGGGTTTGGAGGCTTATAAAGCCGAGGCTTATAAAAGCCAAGGCTCATACATTGTAAAAAGGACTACACATTTTTTACACAAATTCTCAATATATTATCAGTTCACTTTTACTCTCTTCAAGCCCGATGTCTATCTTTATCCGATTCCAGCGATCAAGGTTTCCCAGTGAAGCCAACCTCCTGTTTGATCCAAATCAGACAGGTTATAAGGGACTTGGACATGTTTTTTGCCCCTGTCACCACCCCGAGCTGGTGATAAAACCCTTCATCCTTCACACCATCTTCTTTGATATTGTGATTGGGCTCACACTAACCCATTTAAATATTCAAAAGGTGCTTGGGCAGATTCCTCATCTTTTTGGCATGCTCGGTGGGACCATTGTATGCCTGTGCAGACAAGATCACAGAAAGCTATCGCCATGAGCAAATCCAGTAAGAGGACTGATTCAAACAATAAGACCTATGCATCAAGCGGTCACGTTCAGGAGCATGGCTGAAATGAGCTTCTAAAGAACAGAGAGGAGTACAATTGCACTTTACCACCCAGGAGACAACCTATAATTGGTAGGGAAGATGTGGATTTTCTCAGAGACGAGGTGGCTAGGGAAAATCATACGCTCTTCAACGACCTTATCGCGCAGATGTCAACGGTCTTAAGGCCGATACTGGAAAGGAACGAGTCAATCCAGATGCAATCCCAAAAGTAGTTGGAAGAGATCAACATCAATATGCATCGCATGGTGTCCATCCTCAAGGGTAAACAAAACGTTGAAATCCCCAGATACAACTCGGACACTAATAGGCCTAGTGGTAGTAATTTGCAATATGGTAACGTGCGATTAATGAGAAGGCCCGATGAACATGAACAAAATTATCAAGCCCAATTTTCTAATTACAATGACAGTAGTTACCAAGGTCGAGCAATAGGTTATAACCCTAATCGGGCCAACACTGTATTCACATATGATGAACAAGGCCGAGTTATTGAGTTGGCATCAGGCCAAGATGCAAAACAATTTAGTAATCACACATGTTACAATAATAATGATTATAAGTATGAGTATTGGCCACCTCTGACACATCAAAGTCTTTTAAGATACACTTTAGAGAAAATGGGAATAGATTTTAAACCCATTTCTAGGCCGATGTATAATAAGCCCTATCCTGATTGGATAGATAAATTACACCCTTTTCCTTGGGGATATAAAGTGCCTGAATTTGTACTATTTTTGGGAGAAGATAAACATCAATCTTCAATTGAACACATAGCCTGATTCATAGTTCACCATACCCACTTGCCCTCTAACTCTATCACTACCTGGAAAGATTTGGAAGAAAAGTTCCACATAGAGTTTTATAGGGCTAGACCAGATATTTCCTTGGTCGATCTAGCTAGGATTTCACAATTACTAGGGGAGTCCGTAGAGCAATACGTAGTGAGATTCCACAAACTCAGGACTCAATGCCTTTCGGTCATCAGTAAGACCGAATGTGTCCCAATGGTAGTGAAGGGACTTAATTATTCCATGAGAGAACACTTTAAGGGGCACCACTTCAGGGACCTGTTTGAGCTAACTACTCGGGTTGCAAGCTATGAGAGGTTGCTCATCGAGAAAGACCAGAGGAGGTCTTCCTCGAAAGGAACTTATTATCAAGACCCCTTAGAAATATCGGCCATTAATGAGGAATATGAGACCGATAAAAATGATGAGACCATTAACATGGTCGAATACGTGGGAACAAAACCCAGTGAATGTCAAGCCTTAAAAAGGCCAACAGTGGTCAAAGAAAAGAAGAAAATTCCTAAGGCAAACTAGATAGCTAAGGAATATTCTGTTAACTTAACAAAGGCCGATGAAATCTTTGATGCCTTGATCAAAGACGGCCAAATAAAATTATTTAACAACCATGTCATTCCTCCCCCAAAAGATTGGGCTAGCAAAGAATATTGTAAGTGGCATAACTCTTGGAGATATTCTACTAACAATTGTGTTATTTTTAGGAATGTAGTCCAAAAGGCCATCGATGAGGGAAAACTTTTATTCCCCAGAAGGGGGAAAGCTCAAGTAATCAGCATGGTGGCACCAAACGTACCATGCGACATGATTTTTCCAAAAGACATCAAAGTCCTTGGACTTGGGAAAGCTGAACCATGGACACCTGATCAGCCTTGAGTGAGAGTGGAGCTAAAGGTTCTAGAAAATGAGGAGGCAGAGAGCTCAAAGGTGAACAAGGAAGTCACCTTCACCAATGAAGAGGAGGTCACTTGTCTGAGGTGCCAGCATTCTTTCAACTACATTCCTAGAAAGAGCAGCAGATCTCTAAGGAAGATGAAAAGAGACAGACAAAGATCACCTGATCGGTCAAAGATAGAAACTAATGAAGCATTACATACTGATAACGAAGGCCGGTCTCACTCGCCAAAGAGGGCAAGGCCAAGAAGTGAACAAGATGCCTCTCATAGGAGTCAGGGTCACTCACCAAATAGGCCAAATGCTAAGATGTTCAAGCCTAGGGCAACTGATGACTGGCAAGGGCATAAGCCTAGAGGGGAGGTTTTCAAAAGAGCCTGGTACCTCAATAAAGATGGAAGGATCAGTATGACCAAAACCCAAAAGAGGAGGATGTAGAGGCTTCGTCAATTGGCAAGACAAACTCATGAGCCATTGGCTTCTAGGGGTTCAATCAAGAAACTTCAAATAGATAATTGTCCTTTGAAACTTGAAAGGGACAAGAAGCCCAAACAAAGGGAGCACAAGAAAAGAATAGCTAATGATAGAGCTCAAGTGGTGAAAAAGATGTATATCGAGAAAATTGATCCCCATAAGAAGCCCTTTTCCAACTTTAATTTACATAAAGAAGACAAAGGAAAAGGGAAGGCACAATGGTACTGGTCTGCCAAGGAAGGAAAAATCAAAGATGGACCTCTACCCCCTCCATCCCCAAAAGGAGGTACATTGGGCACTAGTATCAATGTGGTTACTTTGCCAAATGAATTCTAGCCAAAATCTGGATAGAGATCCATATTAGATGGGGATGTCATCACCTCTGTTGACTATGAATTGAACAATGGGCAGGGGGCATCTCTAACCATTCTACAGCCTAATCCTCTCATGATCGAGCATATTTGACCACTTTATATTAATGCCGATGTCAATGGGGTGGACATGAAAAGGGTGTTGGTTGACAATGGTGCCAGAGTAAACATTTTGCCACTTAAAACCCTGTAGAAAATCGGTCCAGAAATTAAAGATCTTAAAAAGACTGATGCTGTTATGACTGATTTTGTAGGACATGATTAGGCTCCAGAAGGCTTCATCATGCTGAATGTCAAAGTGGGTAGGCATGAATCATAAGGGGGGCTCTTTGTCATGGATGTCAAAACTAACTACAATGTCCTCTTTGGCAGAGATTGGATCCATTCCAATGCATGTGTACCCTCTTCTCTACATCAGATGTTGTTCATATGGAGGCCAGAAGGGGATGTGGAGGTTCTTCATGGAGATCTTAACCCATTTAGGGAAGAGGCCTTTCATGCAGAGGCCATAATATATTTGCCCCATTTCACTAGTTTTAAGAGTGGCAGCAAGCCAAGCATAGCAGTGGGTCAGCCTGCAATAGCAACAGCAAGGGAAGTTGGCCATCATTAATGATGATCATCTCACAAACTTGTTCAATCAGTAAGCAAGTGCAACTGGCCGAGTGCATCTTTGAAGATGAAGAGCAGGATCCCATAGGCCGATTGAAAATAAGAGACATGCACATCCCTACCAGCAAATTGGGTGATGACCCAATCCAAACCCCAGATATGCTGAAGGAAATTAACTTAGGGATTGAGGCCGATCAACGACCAATTTGCATAAGCTCAAAACTCTGCCCAGATTTTGAAGTGAAACTGGTGCAGCTCCTGAGAGAATACAAAGATTATTTTGCCTGGACATATGAAGAAATGCCCGATCTAGACCGACAGCTAGTAGAGCATGAGTTACCAATTAAGCTTGGTTATTGGCCGAACATTCAACCACTAAGAAGAATGTCCAGAGATGTGGAGAATCTGGTGGCTGATGAAATCAAGAGGTTAACTGAGGCTAGATTCATCAGGAAATCCCGGTACACCTAGTGGTTGTCAAATATAGTTCTTATAAAGGTAAGATTAGGGTATGCATTGACTTTAGGAATCTAAACTTGGCGACTCCTAAAGACAAATATCCTATGCCCATGGCCGACATGCTTATTAACACTGCATCAGGCCACGTCATCTTTAGCCTTATGAACAGACACTCTAGCTACAATTAGATAAAGATCAAGGAGACTGATGTCAGCAAAATAGCCTTCCGATGCCTTGGCGCGCTTGGGAGCTATGAATGGGTGGTCATACCTTTCAGTCTTAAAAATATGGGGGCAATATATCAACGGGCAATATACAAAATCTTCGACTCATTAATCAAGGACTTCATGGAAGTATACATTGATGATGTGATTATCCAGTCCAAAGCCAATTAACAGCATTTAGAACATCTAATAAAGACTTTTGAAAGCATGAGACTCTATTGGTTAAAGATGTACCCTCTCAAGTGTGTATTTTGAGTATCAGCAGCCCATTTTTTAGGATTCTTGGTGCACCAGTGGAGGGTGGAAGTAGACGCCAACAAGACTAAGGCAATCATCCAAGTTGCACCTCTTAAGTCCAAAAAAGAGCTACAGAGACTTATCAGCCAAATAAACTATCTCAACAGGTTCATATCCAACACAGCAGGCCGATTAAGAATCTGGTCGCCCCTACTGAAGCTTAAAGACAGAGAGGATTTTATATGGTTGACTAAACACCAACTTTCATTTGAGCAGATCAAGGCATGCCTAACACATCCTCCAGTTATGGCTGCTCCAAGACCAAACATGCCCTTAATTCTTTATATTTCAGCCTCAGAAGCTTTTATAGGTAGTTTGCTCGCTCAAGAGTAGGAAGGATGTAAACGATCAATTTACTATCTTAGTTGGGCATTAACAGACACTGAGACATGATATTCTCCTATAAAAATTCTAGGCATGTGCCTATACTTCATGTGTTGCAAGCTCATGTATTACTTGCTTTCTACAGTGGTATGGGTGATCAGCCAGACCCGATGTGATCAAATACATCCTATCAAGGTCTTTCCTTAAAAATCGGCTTAGAAATGGGTCGTATCTTTGTCTGAATTTACATTACACTACATACCACAGAAAGCTATCAAAAGGCAAGTTTTAGCTAATTTATTAGTCGATCATCCCACATTAGAGGTACCAGTTGACTTCTGTGACATAAAGACATGGAGAGTATGGATTGATGGCTCAAGAGCGTCATCGGGCTCGGGGGCTGGAATAGTACTAGAATCACCACATGGCATCAAAACTAAGTTATCCTTCCTGTTAGATTTCTTCTGTACTAATAATCAGGCCGAATATGAAGCACTCTTGATAGCATTAGACATTCTTGCTGAGCTTAGGGTCCATGATGTAGACATCTTTAGCGATTCAATGCTAGTGGTGAAGCAAGTTTCAGGAGAATATAAATACAAATCAGCCACACTATGGGTATATTATAACAAGGTCCAACATATGATGAGAGGATTCACAAAAGCCCGATTACTGCACCTGGAAAGAGCAAGCAACGGTGAAGTGAATGACTTAGCACAATCGGGATTAGGCTACAAGAATATGATATCATCCATACCAACATTAATCAAACCTCATTCTTCTTTATTAGTCAAGTCTAACAAGCTTTGTTTTCAGGTAGCTGCATTGGACCTTGAGGCCGATTGGAGGGTGGAAATTAAGGAATACCTCGGCAATCCATCGCCATTAGCCAAACGCCAAATTAGAGCGCTGGTAATAAAAATGTTGGTAATGGATGGAGAATTATATAGAAGGTTAGTCTCCAAGGAGTTACTAAGGTGCATTAGGCCAAAAGAGGCAATACTGGTCATGGCCAAAGGCTATAAATGGATAGCAGGAGCCCATCAAGGGTGGAAGAAGATGAAATGACTGATCTGATAGTACGGATACTTTTGGCCAACCATGGAGCAAGATTGCAATGCATATGCCAAAGGATGTGAAGCTTGCCAGAAATATGGACCAATTCAACATGTTTCAATATCGGAGTTACATTCCATTGTCAAACCTTGGCCGTTCAGAGGATGGGCAATCGACATCATTGAGAAGGTTTATCCTTAATCATCTAAAGGGCATAGTTTCATGTTGGTAGCTACAGACTACTTTACAAAGTAGGTAGAGGTCATTCCTTTGAAGACCGTTAATCAGTAATCAGGCATAGATTTCATTACCAAGTAAATTGTACATCACTTTAGGATCCCAGAGTCTACAACAACTGACCAAGGTACTATGTTTACTATAGAGGAAATTTGGGCTTTTGCTAGGAGCTACAAAATCAAACTACTCCAATCATCACCATATTATACTCAGGCAAACGGACATGTCGAAGCAACCAATAAACTAGTTAAAATGGTGATTCAAAAATCCATAGAAGAGAATCCCCAGAAATGACATGAAACTCTCTCCGAAGTACTTTGGGCATTAAAGACCAGTTAGAAAACAGCAACAAGAACCTCTCCCTTCAAACTAGTGTATGGTCATAAAGCCATGTTGCCGATGGAATTAACAGTTGCGTCACTAAGAAGGCAGGTCCATTCTAGGATATCACCTTCAAAATACGTAGAAAGCATGCTACAAGAGCTAGATCAGCTAGACAAGGAAAGACTTCTGGCATATAACCAAATAATAGTGCAAAAGAGAAAGGTCGAATGAGCTTATAACAAGAGAGTTAAATACATGTATTTCAAGAAAGGAGACCTTGTCTAGAAACTTGTATTACCTATCGGACATAAAGATCGATCGCTTGGGAAATGGATTCCAAATTAGGAAGGGTCGTTCGTGGTTGCCTGAATATTGAAGGGTGGTGCCTATATCTTGGCCGATAACGATGGTTCACCTCTTCTCAAACCGATTAATTATAAGTATTTTAAAGCTTACTATTTATCCATGTAGGATGGTATAGATTGGTCATAATTTGATAAAACTGATTAAGTACCTGGATGTATTCTATTGTTATTAAGGCTTATTACATATTTCGTGCCTTTTTTCTTATTTTTTATTAAACTTTGTTAATCTCTTTCAACTTGTGATAACAATTATCTGGCTTAAATATTATGACTAAGGCTGATAAGTTCTGAAATAAAGTTTAAAATCGATTATGTTTTTCGGTTTACATGATTAGTGCGACGACTACAATATTTGTTTAACATTGAAGGCATGCATGAAACAAAAGATGGCCAAAGCAAAAAGTAAAGATAAATATATCAAGCCATCCCACATTCCAATAAAAATTATAGCATTCAAAACGGCCACTAAAGCCGAATAACTAAAACTTTCACAAAATTATTTTGACGGTCACAACCTGACCGCCTAGGTGGAGTTTGAAAACATCAACAAATTCAGACAAAGCACTGGTGGAGTTTTGTTGGTCCAGCTTAACCGAATTCTTTTGCCCTTAGAGTTTAGTAATTTGAAGGTGCAAGTTCTTCCTTTTCTCCTGTATCTCCTTCATCTAGGCGTCGCAGAGTTATGTTTGCTCTAGCTGTCTCTTTTGAGCAACCTTAAAACTAGTTAGATCGGCCTATTTCTTTTTTAGTACTGACTCCAAATCGGCTACTTCCTTCTTCAGCTTCTTAAGGGCTGGACCAGCGTCAAGGACAACCTTCCTCTCCTGCTTGATAGCTTCCACAATCAAAACCGCCTCCTTATCCAACTTACATTTCTTGGCATCTTTCTCTGCCAAACCATATACGAATTTATCGGCTTCACGATAATTGAAGATGAGGGTAGGCAAACTCCCATGAAGATTGTCAGTAATGGATTTCTAGCCGAATGTTATTTCTGGGCACTTTTGAGCATTCTCATGAAGGTATCCCAATAGTCTAGTAGCCCGATCATGGTTGCTATCATTAAAGAAGAAGTGAGTAGGACCCTCAAAAATCTCCACTAAGTCCTTGAGTCTTTATTTGACTCCCTTAGATCCTAGATCTTCCAAATTGGCCACCATACCCGTTAAATCGGCCTCTTCTTGGTCAGATAGAGAATGGTCTCTTTTTACCTCACTTCCAGCATCTAAATTGTCTAGGCAAGCCTCGATCTCATCGAAGAGAGTAAACAATGAGCCATATTCATTAGAAATTCAAAAATAAAATAAAATAAAAGTTGATAACCGCAAGGCAAATGCAAATACCTGATTTAATGGTGTAGGCATTGAGGGAGCAGGTGGTGGAGAGGCCGATCCGATCGGACTTATAATTGGAGATCCCTCGAGTAAAGGTTTCAAAGAACCTTCCATTGTTGTGGTGGCAGCAAGAGGAGTAGATTTGTCAACCTTCTCAGAAGACTCTACTCGTATCAGGATCGGGACTTTACTGGGAGAGGCAATGAGATCTTGGACCTCGGGTGTCTTGACGGCTTCTGAGGCAAATCTGGAGTTGCTTTTCTTAAACGTTTTATGATGGGTTTTAGCCTTCTTTGGTCTCAGTTGATCATCAGGCATGTCTATAAGCTTGTCTTTGACGTCTACAAAAGAAACAGTAAAAAGGAATTTCATAGTGGAAGAATCAGTTCATGAGCTAAAACAATTACCTGACTGTTTGATGAATGGATGTGCATAGGAGGAGGATGGCCGAACTGCCCAAAGGGTCGTAATGGGATCGCCAACAAAGCTACCAGTAAAGCTTACTTTGCTACATGGTCTGAGTTTAGAAACTGTAGGATCAACAATGCTAAAAGGAGCTGTAGGAACCTCCAGTGATCGATCAACGTAAGAGCACGAGCAAACGTCTAAATTGGTCACCTCGGGAAAATTAGTGCAAGTTTGAAGATATGTGGCATAACTCAGGAGATGGTGTTCCCATAGCAATTCGGCCTTAACTTGCCCACCCTCCTTCGCATTCCATCTTGGTCTCGGTAATTGTACTTGCAATGATAAAAAACTCTCAAAAGTGTGAATTTCACGAATGAACTCACCTCACATCTTTGTTTGACCCTACAAAGGAGAAGAAGCTTAGTCATCAATTAGCTCCCATTATTGAATGTTCAACACTTCATCAGAATAAACAAAAATGTTTAAAACAAAAAGCGTCTCGAAAGTCATTAAACATCAGTGTTTTATAGGGATTGATGGATAAGGGGCATCGATGCAAGTTCTTTTTAGCTTCTCATAGAACTCTACTTCCCTATAAATGGGCCTGCTGTAAAATGGGGAATTATACGAATATAGGATCAGACATGGAAGAGATTATGTGGGCCCGAATTTCCTGGCCACTAAGTGAGGATTATATGTCTCGACACCATACTTGTTATTTTGTGGGTCCAAGTCAAGACCAAACGGAATATCCCTGGCGATGAGAATGCTCTCCCAGGCCGATACAATGTCCGGTTGAGGATTATGGCCAAAGAAATCTTCCAATAACCAGGAAGGGCCATAGCTTGTGAGGATAAATGAGCAGTACAAGGTATTTTATCGGCCTTGAGGGTTATATAGAAAATGGAAGAACTCTTGAAATGAGGAGTATTTGCACTCAAAGGACGATACCCAGGGGGCATAGCAACCTACGGACTCCAAATCTAGTTTTGGTGGCCGATTTATAAGATCCTAAAAATATGCTGCAAACTAGATTTGAACGATCCATATCGGACCAAGCCCCAATTTAAGTGATCTCTGTCTTTATCGGGCACTAGTTGATGTATGCCTTTGTAAAATTGACTCAGTACGAAGGGACCAAGTGCTAGCTTCCGTCAATCGGCCAGAGCTACAGCTAAGAGTAGAAATTCTTTGGTTACCTTTATCGAGCGGCAAAGCCAGTATAGTAAGAAGGCAACATGCTCAGCCTTACCAACAATAGGGTTTGACTTCATGTTCATAATAATGAAAGGGCCATAGCTTACATCTTCCTTTTTGAATGAAATGTTATACTTGGTTATATCAGCCTTAAGTCTGGGGCTAATTTCCTCACCAAAAGGTTCAAAGCCAAATAGGGCGGCCAGATCTAACAACGTGATCGTCATCAGTCGTTCTCTAAACATAAAAGCATTACTGGAATGAGACCAGAAAAGAGACATGGCTGATAGCAAGGGTTTGTTTATTGGCACCTTTGTTTTGGGAAAATTGGAGCATTTCATAGATACTTTTTTCCTTCTATATTAGGGAAAATTTAGCTTCCATTCAGACATGCCAGACTATAAATTCCTTTGGAGGGCTCGGCCAGGACCTAATCGGAATATTTTTATTCCATAGTAACATGTTATTAGGCCGATTGAACCTAGGCGGGTCATTCTTTCTAGCAAAAGGAATAATCTCGTCTACCTACTTATCATCCTCAACAAGTACAGGACCTAAGATAATGTTACTAGGACACTCAGGATATCTAAATAGTACCTTTAATGTAGTGGTGGATGCCTGCACAATGTTGTTAGCCTGTTCCAAACGAGCAAGAGGATCTTCCTTTTGGTCGATTGGAGAGGATGCAACTTTTTTTGACTTTCCCATTAAGATTTAAAACTAAGGGCAAGAGTTTAGTCAAAGGTATGTTAGACCGATTGAACAAAATGAAAAAGGAAAGAGGAAGAAGGAATACTTGAGTGAGGGACCTCGAAAGATGGAAGCTTGGGTGTTGAAGGCTAGAGAGAGAAGATATGAGGAGAGAGAAAGTGAATCTTCTACAGCAAGTGAGGCAAATGATTGGGATATCTCCCCTTTTATAGTCATAACTTCTGTCAGATGAAGAGATGTGACGATTGACGAGAATGTCCTCACCAAGGCAGTAAAAAGGAAAATTTCACAGCAAGGGCTCTCATGGGTTCAATCCCACCTGACAAGGCCATTTGGGCCCAATAAAGTTGCAGAATCAATCTAACAGCTTGGGCCTTAGTCTTTATTATGGGGGGCATTATTTGTACTAGCCCAAAATGGCCCAAGAAGCAAATCCATGGCCGCGTCCAGCATGCTTACAAAGAGCCCATCTGACATTGGAAGAATTAGCTTATGGAAATAAAGTGGTTGGGAATCCATTTTGGGCAAGCCTCCTTTCTGCCTTGATTCAGGATTATTTACCTTGTGTATCAATCATTTTATTTCCTTTAGCCCAATTAGGTAGGTCTTTACTGTTGATTTTGTTTCCTTTAGTTCATTTAGGAATGTCCCCTTTTAATTATGTTTCCATTTATAGTCGGGCTTAAAGGCTTATAAAAGCCAAGGCTCATACATTGTAAAAAGGACTACACATTTTTTACACAAATTCTTAATATATTATCAGTTCACTTTTACTCTCTTTAGACCTGATGTCTATCTTTATTCGATCCCAGTGATCAAGGTTTCCCGGTGAAGCCAACCTCCTATTTGATCCAAATTAGACAGGTTAGAAGGGACTTGAACCTATTTCTTGCCCTGTCACCACCCCGAGCTGGTGATAAAACCCTTCATTCTTTACACCATCTTCTGTGATATTGTGATCGGGCTCACACGAACCCATTTAAATATTCAAAAGGTGCTTGGGCTGATTCCTCTTTTTTTTAAGGCCAAACAGTTTGGTAGGTGGATTTCTTACCGATCGAGAAATTAATTTTGGGCAATGAAGAATACCTTGGCTTCAATTTGCAAACAAGATACTAGTTTGAAGGGTGTGCATCAAAGACATTAGCCCAACCTTACTTTTTTTGGGATCTTTACATAAATGTACCAAAAACCAAAAAAAAATTTAAAAATATCGTTGACTAAAAAAACTTTCAAAATTATTTTTTCTAACTTTTTTCTTTCAAATATAGCACGTTCCTCTTGCCACCCTTATTTTTAAGGTTGTTTTTTCTCTAGCATTTTTTCCTTTCTACTGATTTTTTCAACTTTTTTTAATATTTTTTTGCTTTATACTGTTTTCGTTTATTTTTTCTCAACATTTTTTTCTCATTGTTTTTTTGCTCAATATTTTTTTCT